>JANHFX010003138.1:73663-83816 GCA_027560015.1 Chloroceryle amazona | reverse complement strand
AAGGAAAGGAAAGGAAAGGAAAGGAAAGGAAAGGAAAGGAAAGGAAAGGAAAGGAAAGGAAAGGGGAGAGGAGAGGAGAGGAGAGGAGAGGAGAGGAGAGGAGAGGAGAGGAGAGGAGAGGAGAGGAAAGGAAAAAGAAAGGAAAGGAAAGACTTATATGCAAGAAAAATATTTGGAAGACATAGGTTTACATTTAACAGAGGTTTTGCATTCAACAGCAAAAGAGTGTTTTATTCTACACCAAGCCATATTTTAAAATGACAAGCAATGACTGGACAGTGGCTGAGATTTGAGCATTGCAGAAGTATTAATCAATCATGTATCAGATAAGCACATTTCAAAGTGTATATTAAATACAGCCTTGAGCTCATGCAGACTGACATACAGTATTTCATTTTCAATGTGTTCTTTTCCTAACAGCAGAAACTTCTTTGTTCTTCAGCTGTGTTGCTTAAACTGCTTCCTTTCTGCAAAACAATTTCTGAATTTCAGAATAATTTCTCTTGAACCTATTTCTGAAAGTTGAAGTTTAGGTCAAATGCAAATATGAATATAGTTTTATACTGCATGCATAATTTGTAGTCTGTGTGGAACTGACTCATCTGTCTTCTGTATCTGGCACTCATGTGATGAGCTCTCCTGCTAAGAGTGACCTATTCATCCTTCAAATAAACATCCACAGAGGAAGAAAAACAGTATGTACAGTTCCAAATAAGGAACGACATATTGTGCTTGATGTGATCTACTCATGTCAGTTCTGTCAACAGTCTTTTGAATTAAGAGTCTCTTATTCAGAAAACAGTCAGAGATACTCTGTATGTTCTGCACTTGAGCAAATCCAAACTGAGAAATATCTGCATTTAACTGTTGATAACACAGGCAGTTAAGACAATTTCTTGGCTTAGTGATCTTAAGTGGAATGCTTTGAATAATTAAGAAAAGGTTTGCATAAATTTTGCAGTTTGAGGAGTTATGGTCTAGTGGTAAACAAAACGGTATTACTGCTTTGAGTGACTGATTTGATACAAATATTTTCAGGCATTATTTTACATATAAGATCAACACAATATAGCAAAACTTTCAGCTAAAGCTTTATCTATCATATTTTACTGACTAATGTGCTCACTTCTATCAGCATTTAAGATCTGTTTAACTTGAATTGCAGCAGAAATCTTGTTAGATCCAAAGGGAGACTAATGTTATGGGTAATCACATAGTATGTGCACATAACATAGGACTAGTAGTTTACATGTTTTAAGTAATCATCCAGGGACCAGAACTATAGAAAACTGACCACAGCCACAAACAAATGGAACTGATGTGGCTGAGCATATGCTTAAAAAAAAAATCATTAAAAGATTTAGCATTTCTAATCAGAAAGTAACACAATATTAAAATAACTTGTACTCTGTAAATAATTCTAGAAATTAAAAAACCCTTAGTTTTCTGCAGAATAAAAAATACTATAAACAGTAAGTATATATCCCAAGTAATAATCTATTAGCATTCATACAAACTGTATTTCCACCTGACAAATACAGGTGATAAAAAGGAGGGCAAGGTTTCTTTATTTTTGTCTCTGATGAGTTGCCATTTCAAAGTAAATAGCTTTCCATTTCTGTTTCCTTTACAGACAAACCAAATGGTCAGGGCTGTTTCATTTTATCATGTGTTCTGCAACATCTGAGCAGAGTTGTCTGCATGAAATCACTGGCTACATTCACACAGGTCCACAGACTTCCAACTATATGCTCCCTACATGGTAAAACCACAAGAGTTTATATAGTCACAGAGATGTTACTAGAGCATAAGAAAAGCATGAGGGACTGTACAAGTGTCCCAGTACACTTCACATGGCCAGCAGCATTTGCATTACTAATAATGCTGAATGCAGATTCTAAACCAAAACCAAAACAAATTCTTGGCTTAATTCCCAGGGCTAAGGGGTGCTTACAGAGCTGGTTATTAGGGCTGGGGTGGGGGGGATAACAGTTGGGATTTTTTTCTTCAGCTGACAAGCAAAACAAATTTCAGCTATAAATCAGTAAAAAAATGGATGTAGAGCCCTATAATGTAGTTTTTTATTTAATCGATTTGTAGGGTACAACTGTCAGGCTTAGGTTTTAACAGGTCGTATTTTGGCACTTAGTACTTTGTTAAAATCTGTTTTACAGACAGACAAAGTTAAATTAACTAAGTTACTATATTGGAAATTTAGAGAAGCAGGCTTAACACTGAAATTAATTTGATCTTAAACTTTGTCTACTTTTCCCAAGTTTCCTTTGCAGATAACCCTCAGTATTTGTACTGGCTCTACTAGAGTTTTCACAAGTTTCACTTTGTTTTGGGATCATGTAACATCACATCCCACCTCCCCAGTCTCACTTAAACAACTTCCTCTGAGATTACTTCTATCTTCCCACTCATTTGATTTAAAAAAAAAAAAATATATATAGCATGATTTAAATGACTTATGAGATGAAGTGTCAAGGAAAATGGCTGATGGTATCTCTTTTTAATAGGGCTGTCAAATGATAAAGAGAACAATAAGCAATTAAATTTCATCTATGTAGTGTGTTTGGAAATGAAATATTTTCTCTCATCAGAAATTAAAAGTGGCTATTGATTCGACTATGAAATGTATTATAGGAATAACTTAAATTGCTCTTTCCAATTCTGTGTTTGAGGTGTAATTATGTCAATGCCTGTATAGTTACTATGATAGAGGAAACTTGAAACATGTGAAGGTAGATCAGGTGGAAGCCAAAAAGTACATTCCTATATTGTTACTGGCATGTATTGAAGTTGCTGTTTAACAGGGAAATGCCTGCACAGACCAAGACAGAAAATAGTTCAGGCAAAGTAATTTCTGCTACATTGATCATGATACTAGCAACACAAAAAGTATTGTGTTATGAAGGATTCCTGTGTGAACATTTTAAAGGCACAGCTTCTTAAGCAAACTATACACCAAGTTATAAACCTAAACCAGAGATGGGTCTTTCTTAAAAGACACTGGTTGTTAACTGTTGCTGCCAGCTTCAAGGTGACTACAGTATGACAGCTGTAACAATTTGGAAAAGTAGAGCAGTAAGATAGCCTAAGGAGCTTTTTGGGAAAGGGGAAGAGAACTTTTTGTCAATGAGCTCCTATGACAAATTACATCTACATTACATAGAGGGAAAGTCTAATGTAAAGAATTAGTGAAATACAGAAGAGTCACATAAGGAAGACAAAAACTGATTGATGTAGCAGGGGGACAATCAACCTGTATTGGGCTACAGTTTATAGGAAGAAGTGATCCAGTCCTGCTGGGGTGTTCCCGTGCTGTTCAGTTCAACACAAGTTCGGATCTTTTCTCTCCTCCAGGTTACCTTAGAATTCCTAATGGTTATTCATAAATTTATTCCTCATTGATGAAGAGGGACCATGCACAAACTAGATGTTAGATGTCCCTGATCATTCTAAGTAATGTTTGAAGCTGAACTGGAGGCAATAGCTGCAGACTGTATACAGTTGTATGCCAGTCACAGAGGTTGCCATACTTAAGTACATGCATGGTGTACACATAATCTAGATATCTGGAAGTCTCAGTAGTTACCTATCAGAGTCACTCTGTCTGATTACAACAAATACCCACTGCTGAGCCAAACACAGTATCCGAGTCTCTAATTTTATACTTAGATGCCTTGTATTTTTCTGAAACAATTGAGAAAGACAGTAAAATGTCCCTTTTCCAAGACCTTATTTTATACCAGATCTTCTTGACATGTATGATCATTCTGTACTCCCTCTGCAGGGGATTATAGCAATGGCAGGCTCCAGGAGTGTGGAGCTAACACAGCTAAAGAAGACTGAAAGATCTATGTGCTTGAGAGCACTCTTTTCCTTGAAATAATTCCCTGGCTTGGTTTTGTTTTTCCCTCTTCCTATATATCATCTCTTTCTTCTCTTTTCTGGTTTTGGATGTGAGGTAACTAGAGTCTGCTCTCCAAGGAGAGGTTTTCTGTAATCCACATGGCAGCTAGGGCAGCCAGGAGTCTTTGTTGTTTCAGAGATGAGGGCAAATAAATTTTTGATATATTGCTGGTAATTTTCTTCATTCTGCCAAATAGTTCTGTTTTCTTCTTCTCTACTCCTCCACTTTTTCTACCTTTCTAAAACCTTGGACACTGCTGCACTGAGGTGTGTTATTTTGTGTTTATTGATACAGTGTTGTAGTAGCATCTCCTCTTTGTTCAGTTTATGCTCTCAGCCTGCATCTTTCAGTCGTTTGGTTACAAGCAGCATTTAAAGTACCTCCAAAGACTGCTTTTCTGTTATTTATATGGACATTATAACTAAGGGTATTTTAGCTACTGTGGCACTGTGAATCTTTTGCATTTACTGCAAGCAGATTCTTAGTCCCAACTTCACCTCACCCCACTGATTGTTCTATGATTATAGGAGATGAAGCACATCCTGAAAGAGGCAGAGCAGAGCACAGCAATGAAGGCTGTACTGAATCCTGAAGACAGCCGTCAGAAATGTAGCCCAGGGACTAGTAAGTGAATGTGACAGGCAGATGCTGGAAAAGGAAGTGAAAGAGATGAACCATGTGAATGATAGCAAATGGACAAAAAAGTCCTTTACTCCACAAACACTTAAAATGCCTGATAGTCTGAATGGCTGACTTGATATAGAAATAGGTTGAACTTATCTGCAGTAAATATTTATAAACATCATATTATTTCTATTCTTTTATCTAGCCTGAGAAAGACATAATCAGCATCTGCACATCTACAGTTGTAACGCTATGGTTCTTAGAAGTAACTATAAGCATGATACATACATTTTTACTTCTGTCTTCCACAAAGAAATGTAAACAACCTGCAAGGGAAATTAACAACAGAATTTATAGATGTTTATGCCTTATAGAACAATATACTTCCTTTGTGTGACTATTAACTTTATTCAGTATGCCTGAAAGTGAATCATGCAATGCAAACAAAGGATTAAGTTATGTCAGTCTTCTATGTTTACATAAAGTGCTGGCAACTCTTTCAGAGGACTGCCTGCTCTGAACTTTCTTACCCTGGCATTATAGATTGACACCATGAGCCCAGCAGGGTAAAGGGAGACTCCTGTGGTGAAAATATCCACACAGATAGACCTGTTTCTAGGACGTCATTCTGTTTGCTCATTTTTCATTCTAATTAATTCACCAATTAATTCCCAGCAGTGTCTCAGCATCTCATGCATAAGACTCAGTGCATCAGTGGTCTGCAGCTAAACACCTGCAGATGGCAGCTTGAGAAAAATATTGATTTTCAATGACTGGAATTTGTTGTTTAATTCAGCATTGGCTTCATAACCATTCCTTTCTCATCAGCATAGGACCACAAGGAGCTTGTCTGTTCTAGGTAGTCAGGAACAAGACAATGAGTCAATTTATAGGAGCAGCTTGCTCCCTAAGTAGGCAGGAGAAGAGAAGATGAAAGGACTACACAAACAGCTGTGGGGAATGGTACAGACCCTTTCTGCCATAGACTACTTTCATGACTACAAAGCAGAAAGAAAGGGGTGGACCAGCTGCAAAGAATGGAGCAGACAAGTTGCACGATGCACACCAACATGGGAATTCTGGGATGCATGTTCTCTATCGGTAGTTCTTCACAGCACCCTTCCCTAGAATAATGCAGCTCACCTGTGTCTATAGTGATAGCAATCATCAGGGACAACATGCTGACATTTATTTTTCTAGGTGATTTCATAATATCTGTAAGGAGTTTCTGTTCTGGAAATGACAGGAAAAAAAAAACATAGGAAAAAATATTGGTGAAGTGAAGGAAGCTGCTGCACACATTAAATAAACAAAATGGAGATGTGTTTATCAAAGAAAAAAAGTACAGCTGGGAAGTCTGACTTCTATAGAGCACGTTTGTGCTATGAGATAAAGGAATAATAGCAATCATTTGTTTGTACATCCAACTCCATGAAGGAAAGCAGCAAATCATATTATCTATAAAGAAAACCCTAATGATATAAAAATAAAGAAAAAAATAAAAAAAGTTGGGTTATTCCTACTTTTACAAGAAACCTTTCCTTCTAAAGTCATTGCTGATGCATGTGCTGCTATGTTCCATACAGTTCAGCCATCTAGACTGTTTTTCTCCAAATAAACTTTTACAGAGTATGAATAATCTGAGTTCAAATGGGATGCCTTACCTCCCACATGTAAATCCAAACTAAGTGGAAGGGAAAATCAGATTCCCAAAATGGTGGGGAATTAATAGCTTTTATCACTGGATTTCCATACTGAGTACTGGACAAGATTCTACCCTGACACCATGTTATATGTGTGCTCTGATATTTTTCATGAAGTGTGATAATGTAACCTGTGATCACTGTGAATGATTCAACTCTCAAAATGAGCATAGTCTGTGGCATTGAGTTTGGAGTTACAGGATTGCATTGGAAGCATTAAGATTCAATACAAGCTACTATGAAATCTTCTCAGAAACAGTGCCAGTAGAAGAAAAGACAAAACAAAGAAATCTAAATTGATCTCCAAAAAAAAGAGTATGCACAGTAATAGGATTGCAATACCAGAATTTTCATAGCCGTATCACACTGATTATATGTCAAATTCAGTATTTAATCTGTGCTCTTTCAAAGAAAAAGTGAGAAATTAAGAGAAGGATTATTCTCCCTATAGGAAAAATCTCTTCACAATGCAAACCAGGTCTCTACTCTGAAGCTTAGGGGTCACGATTCATCTTTTAAGGAAAAGAAAGTTCTAATGAGCTAGTGAAACTAGGGAAGTCCTCATTATCTATTTAAATGGATAATCACTCTTTGAATCCCACTGAGCCTTGTGGCATCTTGTGGCAGTGTATTCTACAGATCTATTCTATATTGACTTACTCTACTTTTTTATAAAATCAGACAAATAAGGAAATCAATACTTCTCCTCATCTAAGAACGTTATGAAAATCTGAAGGTTAGCCCTGAAAACTCATTAACTTGGCTGCTATTCAGAACAGAACAATTAAAGACAGAATAGATGAAACAAGAGGGGAAAAAACATTGCTAAATATTGATAATAATCTTTAGCTATTGGCTCCCTTTAAATAGTACTTATATTTTAGAATATTTAACATAGTCTTCTGTGTCTTTTAGAACAAAAGGGACTTCTGCTTCCAGATTATATCTCTGTTGTCATTAGGTCTTCCCTTTCTAATAAATTCTCATTCACACAATGTTAATGTGTCAAATCAATGATATGCATTTTTAAGTAAATATGCCTTGCTTTTTACATTGAATAGGGCATCTCAGAATTTCTCATTGGGTATTTTAACTTCTTTAAGCAGCCTTGCCCTAGATACCCCCAGATTTTTTGCTCCTCATCCTACTAAATAATTAACCTCTACATAGAGGGTTGGTAACAGACTACTAAGTTCAAAATAGAATTAACAACAGATCAATAAACTATGAACTTTTCCCCTATCTTCAGGTTTAACAACACAGCTATTTCAATAACTAAGCTTGCAGCCAATATTGTTACTTTGCTGTTTCTAAGGTCAGAAAGGTTTATAGCTTGAGAAAGATGCAACAGTTCATTTCTGTTTGTAAATGAGATTTAAGTACCAGAAGATTGACATTTCTACTGAGTAACAAACTTCCCCCACAAAGTCTGATTTCCTTTCATACTGCAAAAAAAAACCCACAAACAAACAAACAAACAAACCACTGGCTAAATTGGCACGCTCCCTCACTTAACTACAGGCACAAACATGATGTATGAAGTAGTTCTTCTATAGCATAAATTTCACACAAAAGATACATATGTCCCAGAAGATATTCCTGTATCTCCTCACTTCAAACCAGAGATATTTATCATTGGCAGTAGTGACTCAAACCTTGGCATAAAGAAATAAAACTCACATAGACAAAGTGCCCCCAAAGGTGTGGTCTCCGGTCCCTCCAAAATTTCAGCACAAAGAAAGGCATAAATTTATGTAGCATAGGCAGACTACTGGGATTTAGGAGATGTGGAGATTTAAGATTTAGTTCCAATACTATAAGACTTTTTCACTGATGAACAGTGAGCTCAAGCCTATACCTGATCACGGGATCCCTGTTCTTCCCACTCATATTGTTGGGAAGTGTGGAACCAAGCCAAAAACTCCCATAAAACACTGTGTTTAGGAAAAGCTGACCTCAGGATACTTTCAGGTAGGCAAGAGAGGCTATTCCTAACACCAAAATATGAGTTTAGAGATGTGCTAAAAGAATGCTAAGGCTCTGTTCCTCCAGAGTGCTGCTGACCAGGGAAGATCAACGTCGACCAGCCCACACAAGCAGATGCAGTGGTCAGCAGTGTGAATGTTACCAGATTTGATCATCATATGCCCATACCTGTAGTTCATGTAGTTACTGATGACACAAATTCAAGTGTTAACATCTGTAAGCAGTTCACTAACTGTCCAAGAGTAGGTATGCACAAAAGCTGAACACATTCTCCAATGACCATAAGGTCATGGAGGGTAAGCTGTGCCTCAGTTTCCGCAGTAGTAAAACTCCAATTAAAATGTTTATTCTCTTGACAGAGGATCATGAAACTAAATCAAGACTATTTCATAGCTGTAATTTGGAATAGCTGGATTAGTGCATGATATCATTACTATATTCCCTTACTGGTGTGTGAAGTATTACTATAATAATTTGCATTCCAAAGGAAAAAAACCCTTTTGAAGATTTACTTGCATTCCAGAAGATGAATTCCCCCTCAGAAAAATCATAGAAAAAAACAACAGAGCAGCTGAGCACACCTTTGCACAAGGCTGTTTCTTCTCTTCAGAGACTTTATTTTTTCTTTCTTTTTTTTTTAAATTATGTTAGGTAGTAGGCAGGCCTGAGTCTGTGGGATGGGTCCTCTTTTCATTCTCATTTATAGAGTCTTAGCAACAATAAGATATTTAACAATTCACAAAACCAGAAGGTGAAAACAGGTCTTCTTCATATTAATAACTTTGTCCTTTGGATTACTTTTTCTCTTCTCTTTTTGAAGCCTACTGTCTCACTGTGTTGTATCACAAAGCAGTTCTCAGTCTTCACATGCAAATATAACAGTAACTTCTTTTTAAGAAAATATTTATGTAAAGCAGTGATTTAAGTTTATTATATGCAAATGTTATCTTGCTATCATGCTTCTTTATACCTGATGTAGACTAACTATACATACAGGATTTGGATCAGTGGTTATACAAGTTCTATATGCACAAAATGCCATGGTCTTCCTGTGCCTTTTCACCTGGTTGTATTATGTAGAATTTCTATATAATCTATTGAGGCAAGATTGTTGGTCTTCCTAGCATCCTGCATATTCCTGCATATTTCCATTAAAGAAAAGCAAACAAGTGTTTCTCTGATTTCTTTCTCTTGTGTACGAGACTGGTGTAGCCTTATGGTCTGTGCAAAAGATTGGACTCTGCTCAAAGAAAGGTAGGAGATGAAGGTAGAAGATTAAATACATACATGGCTCTAACCACAGGGATTACAGGTACTTAGTTGACCCGTTTTCAAAGATTGTGATTTCCCCAGAGCTCCCACTCACAGTCCAGGAGGCTTTCTGCACTTGGCAGAGCTCCCAGAGAGTTAGTTCCACAACAGACTGTATATTCCTCTAAGCAGATAAGCCCCTATGCTGCACACCTTTCAACCCTGGCTTCCTGTTCTCTAGGACTCCCTCCACCATTCATTCTACTTTCTCTCCCTTTTTCCAGTCTTTATCTCTCAATATCAGAACTTGAGAACCAAGTGTCATCTGGTGCCAGCTGTTCTTCAATCTTTTTCACCTTTTTTTTTCTCTCCCCTTAACTAGCAATGTTGTCTCCAACTTTAATATTTACCATAGTTATTTTCATTCTCCTATTTCTCTCCCCCGTCCCATCTCACAGCTTTGGGTTTGAAGTGTTCAATTGCTACTACAAAAGTAATGCATGTGTTAATTACATCTTGGCCTTAAGAATACTACATCTTCAAAAGGCAAATGAGTTTTTTTTTCCCAGCTAAAAAATATACTGTAAAAGACTGTCAAAACCTCTCAAAAATCTTGGCTAATAATCTCAGTTCATCTTTTGGCAGAACCTATCTGTTAACTTCCCTACTG
>JANHFX010003138.1:59314-73563 GCA_027560015.1 Chloroceryle amazona | reverse complement strand
GTCAAAACCTCTCAAAAATCTTGGCTAATAATCTCAGTTCATCTTTTGGCAGAACCTATCTGTTAACTTCCCTACTGTGTGTGTCTGTTTCTGTCTTCCTGTATACTGTAGATTTTTATATCTTATTCATCAGTGTGCTTGCATCGAATCATTGCTATGTGACTTTGCAGTTATAGGTGGCATAGATATCATCCTCTTCCTACTACATTTTCTTCAATTTCTTAAAATGTTGTTACATTTTAGAAATTACAATTTTAGCCTTCAAGAGGCTACATTTTTTCTCAGATTATTATTACAAACACTTTCTGAAACTGTAGGCACATGTACATACATATACACAAACATAAGGTCTTACAAATATGGGCCTTGAAGAATGAAAAATTTTAGGGAGCAATCCTTCTAGCATTGATGTATAATTTTACACACATTTACTGTTTTTTTTCAAATCCTCCAAACGATGTACTTTAATCTTAGTAAATTCAGTCTACAGAATTTACTTCAATTCTGACAGATAAATTATTTGACAGTTCTACCCAAACTATGTACCTTGCTATCTAGAGTGGAGGTGTGAAGCTGAGCTTCACTTCCAAATCTGGGTGCCCAAAACTCAAGAGCTACCATTTCTTCAAACAGAAGGATTGAGATTTTGTCCCTCTTGTACTGGTAGTGCAATACCGTACCTGACACTCCTAGTCAGTGGGAATAAAGCGGGAAGTTCTCTATGATACTTTGGAAAAATAGGGATCTGAGTAAGTCAGAAAGGCAGGTGAACTGAGAGAAGGAAATCAGGATGATTATGGAACACTTGAGGCAAAAAAAAGCCATTGAGACATAGAAGGGCTGAGTTCTCTGGCAACAGCCTGAGAGAGAGATGTACATGATGCAGGAAGGAGGGTTGTCACTGAAATCGTATTTGAATCTTGATAAGTCATTCCTGCACTAAGTACACCTTGGTCTGTGCAGATCAGACATCAATTACTGAAGGAATACTGAAGAGCAGGGTGGAGAGTTCACAGCTCAGAAACCTTAGCTCTTTAATGCTATTTCCACACTTATTTCATATTAATTGGTTTGTCTGGTTAGATCTGTTTCAGCTTTCCTTCTTCTGCCTTTCAACCCACCATTTGTCAACCCCTAGCTTCCCTGTGCAGCCATTTTTCCCCTCACAGTTCTTCATCCATCAATTTCTGAGACTGAACTTAACAGAAGAACTGAGGAGGCTAGAGCCCCTGTTATCACTACCTAATATAAAGCATGTCTATATGAAAAGGGAAAAGTTGCATTGCCTTTCTCTTCCTGCTTCTCCAAGGTACACCTGAAATCACCGCTTATCCTCATGTTTTTAAAACAGATTTGACAACATCTTTGTATAGTATATGCAGATTATGTATGCTGTATGGATATCAATATTCACGTCTCTCTCTCCTGCTGATGTGTGACGTTGTGTGTCATATTGTTGCACAATGAAGTGTACTGAAACCCAGTTCTCAGTATTAATCCCTGAATTTTTCTAACCTATGAATTTCAGAATGGCCTGGGATTAACAAGGGTTTTGTCTATTAAGAAGCCTAAGATCTTTAGTCCATAGCTCTAACATCCTAGAGAAGTGTATTGTGAGAAAGGATATAGAGAGTTTGGTTTGAAATTCTCTTCACTGAAACTGTCAGGATTACATTCAAAAGGTGCTGGTTTACTTCAGTTAAGAGAGGCTTGGGTAGGTCAAGAACAACTCTCGGTTCATCCCCATCCCCAAGAAAGAAGGATCTCCTTCAGTGCTATGCCGCATGGCAGCAGCTGTCTCCTCCACCAGACAGCTCTGAGTCCTCCCCAGGACACAGCCCGTCCTGGGGAAAAAAATAGCATGGGATTACATAACAGAAGATAGACTCATAATGTGCATGCACAAGAGGGCAAAATTAAGGTCAGACAGGGAGTTCTGTAATGATTTTTGATTGCTTATTTCTCCCACTCGTCATTGGAAGGCCCTACTCTCCCTTACACTCTCCACTATTCATTTTCCTCAGCTTCATGTTTCTTACCCATTCCTGCCTGTTGAATCATGTTTCTGTCTCTGATTCTCTCTCTTGCCCCTATTTTAATACTTTCTGTACTTATGGCTCTCACTTTCCACTCCTATTTCTCACTGCTGTTTGAACAAACAGTTCACTGCCTAAGGCTGCTGTCTCCTGACAAATACAACATCCCCCTCTTCAGCCCGTCCTCATGTCTGACTCTACCTCCCTAAACCTCTAAAACAAAATACTTTCAGATGTACAGAAGACTTTCTGATTTAATTTCCTCTCCAGACACAGAGAGGAATTATTTGAAAAATCCTGATTAGACATGATCTGAATCAACTGAGGCAACATAATGTGCACATAGCACTAATAATATTGAACATTTATACAGCATCTTTAGCTGTAAAAGTGCCTTACAAACACTAAGGGAGTGATTTTTCAGAGGTCCTGTGCACTCATTGCTCAGTTAATTTAGCTCTTTTATGTAATTACTCAATGCTTCTAAAAATGAGAACCCACCTAATTAGTGATTTAACATTGAAAAAAAAACAAAAACAAAAACAAAACAAACCCTCTACCTATCATTTTCTGTATGGAAAAGTAGAACAATAAAGGGCAGCACATATATCAAGCCAGGGTGTAGGACTGTCTTTTTATTTTAAGGGCTCAGCTCTCCAGCTCATACAATAGGTGTCTAAGTCCATAGGGTTTCTCGAAATCTGCATGAGGATCTTCCCTAGGATGCTCTACTGAGGAAGGCTCTGCTCCAATAGGTCAAATTTTTCAGATCCTTCAGTATGTGTCATCAGCCATGTCACTAAGACTAAATATCTTCTGTCCTTTCAGCCCATATATAACTAAAACCAAAGCTTTATTCAGTGATGATATGAGATATTAGAATTGGTAATCCTCTTCTGAAAAATTAATCTTAATTATTGTTTGGTCAGACCTAAGCTCAAAGATTTCTAAAAAATTAAGAATGACCCTGCTTTTGGGGGAGGAACTCTTTTGGTGCAGGTATTTGTCAAAGTTAACAGACCTCCTAGGCTTTGCAGGCAACATTTTCTCTAACATTTTCAAGTAGTTAACTTCAGCTTCAGACATTTTGAGCCCAGTGGACTCACATAACATGAACATGTAATGGTGCAGTGAATTCTTATAGGAAGTATTAGAAATATTCTCTCCTTGATCCTATCCTCTAAGTGTTCCTGCCCAGCTTTATGATAAAGCCCAGTGGTCCTGCTTTTTTCTCCATGGTACATCAGGTTGAACTTGCTCTATAGAACTTGTTTGGTATCTTAGAGGAAATTTGAATTATTTCCTTGCTACGAGTATCTATCTATAAGGGTATTCAGTAGCTTAAAAATTAGTATTTCCTTTTTCTTCCTCACTGTCTCATAGTTCAATTACTTTATTTTGCAGATTTGCAAGAGATTCCACACAACAGAAGCTTCCTTTGCAATCCAAATACCTCCTGATCAGAGAAACAGATCTTACTGGTGGGGCTCAAGCACCTTACAAGAAAGTAAGAAAACTATAATAAAGTGCAACTTTTAAACTCTGCCGAAGAGCTTGTCACAAGAAGGACAGAATATTGCCTGTTTTCAGAAGCTAGTCTAAACAACAAAAACACTATGCAGTTCACTGGTTCTTTATTTTGCTGTATGGTGCTAGGAGTCCTGTGAATAAGTAACTGGAGAAAGATGGCAAAGCTGAAACAGTCCCTGTGCATATTTGAAGGCTACCTATTCATTACTTGAATTTCGTCAAAAATTAACATCTTTGCATTGTTGTTTCTTAAGTAGTGCTATGTGTGTGCATGCATATGCATGGATATACATGCATATTTATATATATATATGTTTAAGAACAATTTTCAAAAGTGAAAAATAGTTTTGAAGTTCTTCATATCTAAATTTCCATCCTTTGAGGATTTTATAAGAAACTTCTACTCTTGGAATATCCTTGGAAGGTCTTTATTTATCTTTTTTTCATATCGAAAGTATTTTAAGAATACAAATAGATCTAACACCAGAACTCAATCTAATCCAAATTCACCATTCCTAGAATTAGCAACCTACCTGCACTGGCATCTAAATAAATAATCTAACACAGACCTGTACTCATGAAAATTTTCAGAATTAATATAAGGTACTCATTCTGTAAATATAGTTTGCTTTATGTTCATGACAGTTTTATGGCTCCCTGTCTTATCTGAAATTGCCTCACCTCAGATTCATTGTGAAGCTGTTTTAGTATAACATCATGGCAATTTTCACCAACCATTTCAGTTTATCAAGACACTTTTAAATCTCCAGGAAGTTGATTAAAAGCCCATCACCCTTTTGCTTTCTGGAAGTAAACTGCACTTGCATGCCAATAATTTCCATGAGTAAAATATCAATGTCAATGTTACAAAATATTAGGCTAAAATAGACACAACATTACATTCCCTGGCACAACTGTTTCAAACATCTAATATATTATATGTAATGTGTATAGCATATCTTTTATATTTAATATGTAATACATGTGCAATATACCTGTATAGTATGTATACTAGATGTATATGTAAAAGAATGCACACTTTTCTTCCTTGTTAGTAGAAAATAAATTTTTATTTCCTTGAAACACCTGAAAGTTCAAATAACATCCTGTATACAGGTAATGCCTTAAAAAATATATTATTTCTATCATAAACTATCATATGTATTATATAATAGGGGAAAAATCCCCAGCAAAACCATTGTTGCCATAATTCACTACCAGTTTGTTAGAGGCTTAACTGCTTTCAGCTTTGCCTTGGGCCATTAACTAACAAACCAACCATTAACTGCTAGTAATGACCATTTTTTCCCAGAGATTATAGCTTAATTGAACTCCTGTGCTGTGTTGGTTATTTTTATGCCATCTCACAATGACTATGCATTATTGCGTTTTTCTAATGTAGCAACCACCTACTGAAATAAACAAGATAAGTGTTGGAAAATTGGATCTTTCACGGTATATACCATTTAAAATACATTAATGAACAGGTTTGATGTAGCAGACGTGTTTTTTTCATTTTTCCTGTTCTCCAGAGCATATGCATCAAGTAACTTAGATGCAAAATTAATGCATGCTGCTGTTCAGTAATGTATACAATGTCAAGCCACTGTATTAGTAAGCTGTGTTATATATTCATTTGGGCAAGACACATTTGATTATTAGCATTCTGTTCTTCAGCAACAAGCCACATGTGCTGTCTGTTGCCATGGAAATAAATTAGGAAGGATAACCTGACTACTTATCAATTTTTATTAGTGCAATCATCCTACCTGCTTAACCCCTCAGTAACAGTAACATATTGAAACACCACTGATAAAATCTATGCAACTCTAGGGGTGTGAGTTGAGTTAATAGGGTAGGTAGGAAGCCAAGGTACTGTGGAGATGGGGGAGAGAAATACTGATTTACAACATGATGCTGATGTGATTCATTAATATTACAGGATCAAAAATGTTAATGTTTCTAAGGATCTTAGCACAGTGGGAAGAGATGAAAATAAATGCAAAAACTTAAGATGGATAAAATGAAAAGTGCTTACCTCCTGCTGTGTTTAAAGCAGTATGTGTAAATGCATATGTTAAACTATAAACCGGAATAAATGGAATCAAAACATCTACTTGTTAAATGTTAAGGAACGTTCTATAATACTAAAAATATCCCTTAAAATAGAAGGGAATGTACTCACAAGAACATCAGCGCGAATTTCTTTAAGATATTAAAATTATATTACTATTGGTCTGTGACCTTTAAGAGTACTGCTAACATGCTTTCAATTATCAACATAGAAAAATCAGTTATTCTGTAGTACTCAGAAATAAAAATAAGCTTACCATACATTCCAAGATCTTCCTTAAGTTCCTTAAGATTAAGTTACAACAGATTTATTCTGAAGTATCTCATTTTAATCTAAAGATCTAAAGATCAAAACATTCCTGCAGAGCTAACTATTGTTAATTTATGTTTGATTGTTGTAAGGTTGACTATTTAAATGTCAGTATTAGCATTCATGTTATTGCTGGGCTTACACACATTCAAAAAGACAAAAAAAAAAAAAAAAAAAAAGAAAGTAAGTCTTCCAAATCCTGTTTGTTTCAGTGAAGCATTGGATCTCACTGTTGTGAACGCAGTGTGTGAATGCATATCATATCAGTGAAGGCTGGACTGGAACCTCCTTTGACCTCTTGTCTTTATGGATGCCCTTGTCAGGAGTAGACATGGCTTGCTTTGCTTTTGGCTTCCAGGATGACCCCACCCATCACCTTAGTCTTAGTATCATCTCTTTGCTCACAGGATTTGAGTTGTCAAATTAAACTGTACATCTGTGGGCATGGCATTATTAGGTTACTAAATGGTTGTTTTCAAAACTTTAACAAAGTCTAAGGAAAAAAAAAAAAAAGGAAATATCCAAGACAAATAACTCTTTACTTCAGCTGAGAAGTATTGAACACCTAAATCCTTCACTTAAAAGGCTGCCAACTCTCCTGTTTCATGAACCATGGGGAAATATGAAAATAATTTGATAGGAGCTAAACTTTGTCTCCTGGAGAAAGGAGGAGCTCTGGCATGACAGAAGAAAAGCCCCATCTCCTGGGATTCAGAGGTCTCTCAAGGGAAATGCAGATCTCTTCCCTCACCCCATCACTGGCATCTGATGCTCCAGGGAAGATGAGTGGCTACCATGGGAAGGCTACACTTTCTTTTCCACCATGAACTTCATTAATTTACCTCACTGAATTAAAAATAGCCCCTAGGAGTGGTAAAGCTGCTTGTCGGACAGACACGATGTGGAAATGACACTGACAGGAAGGGTCTGGGACAGAGGCTGAAGGTGAGTCAGGACAGGGAGCAAGGGAGACCTCAGGAGTTTGGGGCAGGAATCACTACTGAGAGAAGTGAGTGGATGTAACATTAGAAGTGGCCTGAGCTGTGACGAAATGGGACATCTGTAAGGATTAATAACTTTTTATTATTTCTTATCCTTACATGAAGAAAGTTAAAATAAACCATATTTAAAATCAGTGTGAAATTCTAAAGCAGCTGAAATCTTTTAATGCTGGAGCAACTTGGACAATATAGGGTTTAAGTTTCTTCATGAAATGAGGCACAGTCTTCCAGGTCATTTAGGTACTTAAATATACTGAGTTATATAAGCATAAAGTCTGTGCACTTTCAGTGATAACAAAACTCTCAAGGCATGTTTGACAAGCAGTCTCAAAATCATAATATTTTTCTCCATAATGTTTTAAAAGTTAGAAGAAGACTGTGCCTTGTGAAGTAATTTGTTTTAGAAGCAATAGTTGAAATTCACTTAACAATCTACATCAAGCTTCCAGTCATATATGCCAAATATTTTTCTCCACAGTGCCAAACCACCAGCCAGACACTGGGTCAAGGGTAGCTGATAGTTCAGAAGTCTTAGTTTATAAAAGAGAAGGTATCCGCTAACCACAAGCTCTGTGCATGTGTGTGTGTGTGCGTGCTTTTGTGTGTGTGTGTGCATTCAGTAATTACAGGATTTGGTAAATCTGGGAGTGCTCTCACTGCACCTCTTGTTCACTGCAAGACTTTCAGCTTTTTGAAGGAAAATACTTTATTCAAACTTCAGATTGTTACTATGCTTTTACCATCCAAGATGTTAAGATGATCCATTTCATTCCCATGGTTGAAGATGTACTTTAATGGACCCTGACAATAGTGCCCAAAGTCAAAGTTCAAACTGAATTGATGGATTACTTACTCCATTTCACTCCAGTCATGGTCTGTAAAGGAAACAAGGCATTGCTATAAATGCCTGCACACTGACAGATTTCCAAACAAGGTTGCTGTTTGTGCAGACCTCTCTGGAATGAATCCTGTGTGCAAACAGACCTTCTCCAGTTGGAAGCCGAACAAATCCCAACATTGTTATCTCCCCAAAACCTCAACTTTCCCTGTCATCACTTCACTAGAAAGAAGAGTTGTAAAGCTCTGTATCCACCCAAACAGTTTCCAATAAACCTTAACAGTAATGTACTATCTAATATACCCAAGAGTATTTGTAAATGTTGAGCTTTGAGCATAAAGCTGTTGCTGATAGCAGGTACAATTTTAGAAACTAGAGTTTTCACAGTTTACACATTAACAGATACTGATTGGACTAAAATTGAATTGGAACAGCAACAGAAGCATAGTCAAGTTACTGAGTCTGGGCATCACACTGGCGTCCAATATCATGTTCCCATCTGTATGGCATGGGCTGGGAGAAGGCACATAGCACAGCACAAATTGAGATTCACATGGAAAGCAAAAACATCACAAAAATAGATACCAGCATACCATTAGGAACAGTAGAAGAGTTGTATTTTTGTATTCATGCAGGCAACAATTGTTTTTGGTAGCAGAAACTCAGACAAAGGACAAAATAGTGTTATCCTGAATAAAACAGGTAAGTAAGGATCAGTTTTGAAGACAAGTTCTTTGAAACTGTAATGGGAAAGGAAATTTCTATTAAAAAGTCAATTTTCTGTCATCTTAAACTGACATCTGGTGATTTAATTCATAAACCAAAATAACATTACTGTGGATAAAAGTGAAGAACAGAAGCTAGTCACATAAAGGGGAGACTGTTAAATAAATAAACATGGGCCACACAGTGGTTCACCCATTCATGAATGCAGGAAGCAAAGCTTTCTTTTGCTCCTCAGTCCCAGCTATTTTTATACTGGGCAATACTTTTATAGGCATAGCTGGCTGTCTTCTTTATACAAGGACTAGATGATAAAAAACGGGGATATTCTCTCCCTGCTTCATTCCTGCAGCTGGGAGAACAATTCCTATTGAAGGTATTGCATCAGCACCATACCAGAGTGATCCAGCCTCAAAACTAAAAATAAATAAGGCAAGCAGCTGTGAGTGACATTCTGTTCCAGTTCCTTCTGGGATCAAGCAGCATTCGTGGGAAGGTACTGAAAGGACACTTTCTCCCTAAAAAATAAAAAAAAAATCCACTCTGGTGTGAAAAGTGTCCATCCTGTTTCTTGTTTTTCATCTTCTGATTTCACTGATTCCGCAGTCACTGAAGAGCTGAAGAACTGGACAAAATATATACCTGGGATAGGGGATGTAGAACGGCAAGAGAAAGAGATTCTGCAGAATAGGTATGTTTACTGAGGAAGAATTCTACAGGATGGGTACATGTAATAGAAGTATAGATATAAATATTATTCTATAACATTTTTAAAGTAGTTTCAACAGGAAGTATTAAAAGTTCAGTCCTCAGTTCATTGTATATGACTCAGCCATAAGGTCAACATTCCCACTGTCTGATTTCCAGTAAAAAAGAAAACTTAATAAGAAAAAATAATAAACACAAAAACACATGAGACAGAGAGTTACAACCGGTGAGCAAAACCCCAAATCCCTGCCCAATTAACACCAGTGCAACTAAAATCTCATAGATAGAGCTGTCTGTTTATTTGAACCTTGTTTACTTTCTCTAACAAAAGCACACAATGTGGTGGGAGAAGTCAGAGATACAAAAATTCTCTGACAGGATTAAGTTTTCAATTGTGACAGTTCAGGTATTTTTTAAAAATTGCTAGCACACAGACTGACACGTATGCTTTCCAGCTGATCTAAAAGTCTTCCCTCTCTCTGTGCCTTGCACTTTACCATAGTCACTATACAGCCTTTTACTGTTTTCATAAGTAGAAAGTTTTCTAATGACCAAGCCTGGGGGAAGGGGTATGGCCACAGCATTCTCCAGAGGCACAAAAACTCATGAGGTTGACAGATGGTTTTATTCATTTTTACTTCTCTCTTTGTACTGTACAATTGTGATTCTTTTTTACTGTTCCTTTTTCAGTATTGTCAGCTCTCTTCTGGCTCCTTAAATAAATCCTCAGCTAAACCCCAAGTGTAAAGAGCATATGTTTTTTCCTCTGAACTCTAAATATTTTAAGTATATTTGCAATGCTTTTACTTCTACCAGACCTTTTACTTTTCCGTCTTTAATTTATACAGTTTCTCTAGAGAAATCATCAGGTGCACAGGCAAGCAGCCAGATTTGGAAGTTGTGATTTTGTATAAGTATTAGATTGTGATTGATTACTCAGACTAACAAATAGCAAGAGTTCAGAAGAACCTACATAATGTGAGAGCAGAATATTTAGTCAGATATTCTAGACATACAGTTTTGCTTAATTCTAACACAGTTTACAAACTGGGTCCCTGAGCTTCAAGACAAACAAAACTAGATTTCTTATGGCTATCAGACGCTAAGAAGATATAACCTATTCTTGAATGTTTTCCAAAGTTGAGCATTTGTAAAGTATTTCTCCTGAGCATGGAGCCTTTGTTGTCTCAGAATGGCTGAATTCACAGTTTTTCACACACGCATTTTGCCCTCCTACCTCAAAATCCTACAGGAATTTAATAATCTGTGTAATCTTTATCCTTCAGACAAATTTGGCTGGAATTTCACATCGTCACATACAGCATAACCACAAAAACCTTGTCTTCCTATGAAACTGGATTATAATATCAATGGATATTTGGCCAACAGGTCTTAACTCTTTCTGTACTTGTCAACGAGTGTTTTTCCCTAAAACTGGACAGATTAGAAATACAGATTTTCCAGTGTGTCAGGTTAATAAATATAGACTGTGAAGGGTAAAAGACAATCCAAGAAGGAAATAAATTCCAAGGTTCAAGACTCCTTTGCTGGCACAAAAGCACCACTAACATCTGCTTTTTACTGAGAAAACTTCAGCCTGGTTCCCTCAGCTGTGCAAAGATGTGGGCATGTCAAGCTGGTCAAAGTATTACATCTCTAAACAGTACCTAACTGATGAAGGTTTTATAATGTAAAAACAAAACCTGGAGATGGCTTCTGAAACAAATAACCCTGCAGAAACAACATGAACAGCATATTCAGAATTATCAATATCCAAGGGACCTGGGAAATCACTGAATGTTGTGAAAGAGGTTTTGCAAAGATGCCAACTTTGCAATGCAATGCTCTGATGTCAGATGCATGCTCTGATGTCAGAAGAGAGAGGAAGTAAGACTAACTCTATTCAAATCAAGATTAAATGAATAAGGAAATAAAGCTTGAGCTCTTGAGTTTATTAAATGAAATACTGGGCAGGTCTCAGTACTTAACTGTATCAAGATGGAAAGCTATTTAAGCCAAAGGACAATGTCAACACAAGGACATTCATTGATGAATAAAATTAACCTTGCTGTTTTCCAGATGTAAGAACACAGAGATTCTCAATGGCTTCCCTGTATAGACAGTGTTTTTTAAAAGGTCAGGTTTTACCTGCCAGTTGATCTGTTTATGAGATTTTATGACATCTTTGTATGGAAAGGGACTGAATGTGAAAATGCAAGTGGTGTTCACTAGTTTTATCTTCCTGTGAAATCTTACAGGCTGTTGAATTAGTAGTATCTAAATGCAGCAGGCCAAAGAGTGCTGAAAGTCCAAGGGACATTTTCAGAAACAGAAATTCTGATTCTTGAAGTATTGTGGTGAAAAAAAAATATTTTCTAATTAAGCTCCAAAGAGAAAGAATAAAAAGACCCCTTCTTGTCTGCCTATATAACTTTGTGTTACAAACAACATGTCTCATCAAGAGATGCAAGTATGACTCCACCCAACTCTCCAGACCACTTCTTCATCCCATCATTATAATTTCACTTTTACCTGGTATGATCTTTTAGAAAACATCTACAGCTGTGGTTGCTTTTAATTATTATTCTAAATAATTCTGTTAACTACAAACAATTCTGCCTGTACGCTCACTTCTGTCATTTTAACAGGCAAGTTTTCTCCAGTTACTGTCATAAAAACCTTAATAAATTCATAATACATTCACTGTGAAAATTAAAATCCTAGAACTTGAAGAAGTGTTATATTTCAGTGTCTGAGAATCTATTCTTTTCAGAGTAGTACAAGAAACTTTGTGAAGTCAAGAAGTCCCTTTCCCAGATCAAAAGCAGAATCAATTATATTGCAGTTTTACTACAGCTGATCAGCTTTAGATTCTAAATTCCCAAATTTCGATCCTATTCGACTACTGAGTTAGCAGTCATCAAGTTGACATCAGTGTCTAAGAATTAAATAAGTATTTAAACAAATTATTTCCTTTGTAAGCATTAAAGCTCTTCCAATGACATCTAAATCAGTATTAAACAAGCTGAACACATTTAAGTTTTACCCACTAGAACTGCAACTTACGGTATCATGTAATAGTACAGCATAGCCATAGATCTAAATGTAACCTTTGTAATTAATAATTTTAAGACAATGTATATGATTTAGCTCAAGTATATATTTTTTCCCTCCATTGAGACTCCTCAATAGTGCAGAGATACACAGCTGTCTATTTTTTTTAAAAAACGTTAAACTCTTGGCCTTTTAGCTGTCTATATCCATGGCTGTTTGAAGAAGTGTGAACTAAATAGCCTGCTGAAATACTGCATTTCAAAAGATGGGGAATGGGCAGAACTGGTAAGAGGCCTTATTATACATGAACTAGATGAGCAGTCCAGCTGCATTCTGCTTTCAATTACTTTTGAATCATCCCTAATCCCTGGAACTAAAATGTGATTTAAGGACAAAAACACAGTTTGAATTCTGTATTTAGGTAAGAGAGAGAAAAGTCAACAGATAGAAAAACAATGTCAAAAAGGCATTTTTAGCGTAGGTATTACTGTTCGACTGAAGCAGGAGTGTTCATGTCACAGGCTAAGATTATAAGATGTCTGCCTGAGCTTTTCTTAATAACAATGTCGTGAACCCAGACTTCCTTAAAAATAGAAGTTTGTTCTTTTTTCAAGAAAACAATGAACTGTTTTGGAACAGATGTACAGAACTCAGTGAGATGACTCATCAGCTGTGCTCAGTTACAGTGGCTTTATCTGTAAATGTGTATAGATGAAAAGCTACTCAAGAGAGTTCATAAAAGAACAGCCACTCTACTGAGAGCTAATCACACTGGGCTATTCTTGGAGGAACACAGTGTTTGTACATAATGCCAAGAGTTACCAATTATTGCCTCTGCTTGGAAAAATGAATATATCTGTGCAGTTATTAAATGGTGCTCTCTGTGAAGACCCTATTTAAATATCGGAACCTGTAATTGTCTAACATTGACCTGATCCATCAGCTGAGCACTCTGCAGTGTGAAGGCATATCTGCGTAACTTAAGCTCATTTTCTCCACAGGATACCTCCAGTGCTTGGCATAATAAGAGGCATACTATAATATGTCATTTGCATAAGGTTACATTTAATTCAGGTAAATGGATTAAAATCTGCATTTTAACGCCAACTATTTGCAGGATACCTGTTGTATGAAGAAAGGATTCAGTCAGATTTTGACTGATGTTAATAAATGACACCAACCTTAAACATAAGTAATGTAGTGGTGAATCATACTCTTACAACCAAAATAAACATTACAATCCCATTCCCTCTGACACACAAATTAAGAACAATTTAATGTAGAAAGTTTTGTTACACAAGTACTCGCAACATAAAAAAGAAAGAACAAAATGGAGCATCTTTACTAGCAAATCCATATTTTTTTTTTCAAATCCAAGAACTTAATTGTTAGCTAAAAGATCTCTTTTATGACAATTATTGAAAAATTGGCACATCGCCTTTAAAGTCATTCAAAGTCAACAGCAGCGCCTGTATGTTATGTGCCTTTTTTAACATATGTAAAGCAAATGATATGGATATTGAGGGAAGACATATGGTAAAAGACAGGCAAAGAAATTTGTATGATTTATTCATGTAATTTTGAAGTAGCATATTTCAAATCTCATCCCATTAACATCCATTGCCCACCTAATTACTATAAGTAATTGACAGCTCTCATTAGGAAGAGACAAAACTAAAGGGAATTAAGGTCTTGATCTTGCAATTGGATTTCCATGAGCCAATGCTTTCATTGTGTGGTGCCTCTTCGGCATATGTGGGTTAGGTGTGGATACAGGAGTTCATCTGTGCAAATGTGATTGGAAGATCAGGGCCTAGGTGGTATCATGGGAATTAAGGAGATTCTGTTATTTGATACAGACTTGCTCCAAAGGACTTTTCCAGCTCAATATGTGTAGGCCATGAACAATAGCCTGAATCATAAATATCTTTGCAACTGGGAGTGGGGAAAGGAGCTTATTGGCTGAGAAGAATGGA
>JANHFX010003138.1:22191-59214 GCA_027560015.1 Chloroceryle amazona | reverse complement strand
TTAATTAGAAGTACTGAACTGAAAAGTAAAATCACTGAACAGAATTAGTCCTGTTTTCACCCAAACCAGGACAACAAGATATTTAATTCCTGGTGAAATTAATGACCATTTCATATTAATTTTCTATAAATCAACTATTCAAACTTAATCATAGCATTTATCTGAAATGATGTTAGGTCCAGATAGACCTCTCTTTTAATCCTGTTTGAGTATTAATTATGTAATAGATAGACAAAGAGATAACTGTTAGCAAGTTAGAAGACAACTGTCAAGGTATAGAGTAAATAGATGACAGTTTGTTACCTAAATTTGGAAAATACTGCAAATGACCCACTCTCTGTTAATCCAAATCTGAAAGCAGAGGAGATGATAATATTGCAAACTTGTTCTTTACACTTTTTATGCCATTAGCGGTCCTTTTAAAATTATTATTGTTACTGAGAGATCTTAAATGCTCTATGGGGAGATAAATACCAAAGTCTTGTTAACGATAATAAGATTTACTCATGGAACTCCCCATACACACCATTGCAAATTTACCTGTCAAGCTTTAATCAAGCATTTGGGGAATAATTACTTTTTTTAAAATTTTATTTTATTCATAGCCAGATTTAAGATCAAATGTACTGTGTCATACCTATGCAAAATAAGGTCACTCATAATTCATCCATGTTCAGCTGGGTGGATGGTGTGGGCCAAATTTACCCATGGTCTAAGAAGCTGTAAATCCCCTTGGAGTGCTATGATTAATTGGTGACAGCAATAGTGGATGTTACATGTGGCAATAAATTGATAGGGAAATAAATTAAAGTGGTATGCCAAACATAAAGGAAAGCAATACCTACAATGTACACAAGGAGAAACTATAAAATGATCAAAGATGAAAGTATATTTCATCTGATTCCTGGCAGAATAACTGACCCCACACATGCTTCTGCCTTGTCATGTTCCCTTTTAGAATCATAACCTCCTTGTACTTGCTCACTTGTTTTTACAATATGTACAACCTATACACTAAATAGATGCAAAATCCATTTTGCCACACATTTTGTCATACTTAACATACTTACTGGTGGAGATAACCAGGGCATTTAACCACAGATTCTAACATCTGGAATAACAAACTTTTGATAGTTGAATCCAGAAGGCAAATGAATTTATGAAGTCTGTGGGTTTGTACTTTCTGCCCTTACTACAGCAATACAAGGTAAGGACAGCCTTCCCTGACACCTGCCTCTCCAAATTCACTTGTTGCAGCTTTCCACAAGACTTTAACTTCTATTTCATGTACTTCACATGTAATGTAAACCTCCCCTTTTGCTCACAGCTTCATTTTATAAGCCGTACCTGTTTGATAGCCGGATGGAGATATGCAAGGTGGCAGGTGCCACTTGCATGGTGGCATGATTGGTAGGTACCCATCATCACAATGAACATAACAACTACACAAGTGGTTCCTATCCCCTGGAGCAGATAGGTGTAATGTAGAGCTTGCATTTTCCTCTCACAAGGCTTTAATTTAGACCTGTCTTCTCTGTCCAGCCCTTGTAGCAAAGACAGATGACACAACCTCACTGGCATTGTTTCCTTTCCAAAAAAGATCAAAATGTTCCCTGAAACACTGCAAAACTGAGAGGGAATATGGTTTATGAAACTTCAAAAGAACACCCTATAAAGGCTATATCTTACTGCTTGCATAAGTTCATAGTCTTGTGTATGAACAGAAGAAAGGAATTCCCAGAAAACAGTGTGGAATTGTTATTGTCTATTCTGTAAAGTCACTGTGGAGTGAGTGTCTGGCTAAAAAAAGAAAGAGGAAAAAGCACTTTTCCAGCTCTATATGTGTAGGGCATGAACAATAGCCTGAATCATAAATATCTTTGCAACTGGGAGTGGGGAAAGGAGCTTATTGGCTGAGAAGAATGGAGTTTATTATATTGCAAGATATATGTAAGAAAATCAGATTTTGAAGCAAGATCAGGATACTCACTGCAAGAGCTCTATGAATAACTGCTTTGGGGGTTGCTGTCAGGACTGAAAAATACAATGCTCAACTCAAAAATAAAACATCTTGGTTTTCCTCATGAAACAAGATATTTAATTCCTGGTGAAATTAATGACCATTTCATACTAATTTTCTATAAATCAACTATTCAAACTTAATCGTAGCATTTAGCTGAAATGATGTTAGGTCCAGATAGACCTCTTTTTTAATCCTGTTTGAGTATTAATTATGTAATAGATAGACAAAGACATAACTGTTATCTGCACTGACATACATCAAAAAAAACCCAACCCATAGACAAATAATAGTGCTATTGAATGTACACTAATAAATTAATAAATATTATGTTATTAAAGCATTCGTTTGTTGAATAAAAGATGGAAAAAAAATTGTAAATGATGAAGAAAAAAAAAAAGTCATAAGCAATGCTTTTCAAATCGTGTCTAGTAATTGCCACTTATTCCAAGATAAATTGGTAGTGGGTTAAAAAAAAGAGGTCTTGATCCTTTACAGAATGGCATGGTTATTTTGAATTTGACTGAGAGGGTTACAGTTATTTATCTTAAATCAGAAGCCAGAAGTGCAAAACAGGACCTCTGACCTACCTGGCTCCATTTTAGTATTCAATTTAGCAGGTCAAACATAGCAGTCAGAACTGTGACAAAAATATTTTGGTCTGCAATAAGATTTTTTTCTTTTCTCTTATTTCCTTATTCTTTTAAATTCCTGATAATAGAGGGATTCCAGCAATCATGCTTGGAATATGAGAGAAATCCACAGCAACATGAAAAGCCACAGCTTAGACAGGGTGAGTGCTCTTGGCTGAGCTTCCTCAGCCTTCCCAAAGGGGAAAAAGAAACAAACGGAGAGGTCTCCTTCAATAAAGTTTTTTTTGTATCCTGCACCTTAAAGTGTCTCACCTTGCCTAATACTTAAATTGTGCTTTCCTCCTTTTTCATTGGAAGCAGTTGTGCCAACCTCATGCCAGTGTGGCTGCTGGGAAACAAGCGTCAGGCTGCTGGGATGAAGTCAGGAAAGAAAAGCTTGCTCCAGTGTGTGACAGGGATCAGCACAGGATTAATACAATATGTAATCAGATTAATTAAGTGTTCCCATCTCTCTCTTTTGGACACCTCTCTCAGCTGGGAAGCTAGTATCATACCACGTTCAACATAGCCCAGAAAATAACATCACTTGGTTTGGGAGAGTTCTTCAGCATTTTTTTTTTTTAATTTACTAGGAGTAAACATGAATAAGTAAATCTTGCTTTTTGTAACACACTGATTTCAGAATGCACGCTCAGTAAAAAGCCTTTTTTAGTGCATACAAATAAAATGTAAAGTTGAATGTACCACATATGCTCTATTATATATACACAGATATGTTTACCTGTCTATAGTATGCTCTCTCCCACTACATGCATCGTGCAAAGACTAGAATATAATTTAAATAATTTAATACTGTGCAATTTTGACATTCCCCATTAGCTGCCAATCGAAACAAGTGAGTAACAGGTTCCGGTACAGATCTTAACCCTGTCCTAATGTTCAAGTGTCATTTTTCATTGAGCATATAATATATGCTTCAGTAATATACTTCAATAATATAATATGTAATATGCTTCATAGAATATATGCTTCAGTAATATGCTTCAATAATATAATAGTAATATGCTTCAATAATATACTTAACAATATACTTCAGTGATCAGTATAGCCTAGAATGTTATTGCAGGAATGCTAGCTATGTCCCAGTCAGAAGTTGAGGAAGCTGGCCTATTATGGCATTATAATTTCAAAGGGGTTGCGCTGTCATAAATCAAGACTCATCATCCTGTGACTATATATATATTCATTCCTATGAATTTAAAATGGGTTCAATCTGTAGAAACAAGCACATCTTTTAAATAACATGGCAATCCTATTCTCTGCAAAAGTACAAAAGGAGGTAAAACCACAGATAAATATGTATAAGAAAACTTACACTTAACTGTATTGTCTCTAGAGTCTACATAAATCCATCTATATTTTCTAATTAATATGGCATGATATTTAGCTTTCACACAGGAATTAGACAAGATATAACTTAAATAGTGTTTGCAAAGTGCTGTATAAGTACAAATGATTGATAAAGTCAGTGAATGGCAAAAAGCCAAAGAATATTTAGACTGAGAAGTACTTAATCCAGGGTCCTTTAGGGAAAACACTTCTCTTTGAGATTTTCGTAATTCACAAACAAGAAACTGGTGAATAAAGGTACATTTTAAATATTCTTAGATATCGAGAAAATGGAAGAATTCATCAGTAAATAGTTGATCCATTTTTCCTATCATGTGAGGTATAAAAAGAAGATAGACTCATCATCAGTAACTATTACACAACAAATTCACTGGACTTTTCCCTCTTGTTATTAATTGATGATCTCTTTTCTTTGACTAGATTTTGAGAGCTTGTATTATGTAATGGCATTTAATATTACAACAGTTCTCTCACTTCTAGAATACCTCAAAACAAGAACTTTCTGCCTAATAAAACCATTTATCCAGCATGAGATAAGTCAAGAGAGCTTTTCTTAAAATAAGATAATAAAAATTGGTACTGCCAGAAATAAATATAACTCTATTTGATCCAAGAACACCTCTATAATTTAAGGGTTTCAAAAATCATTTAAGGTATTTTATAGTCACAGCAGCAGATTCTGTCAAATGATTTGTTTTCAGAAGGCTCTAACTGTTTAAACTTCAGCACCTGCACAAAATCACACAGGCTTTCAGGAAACTCCAGTTTCAGTATGGAAGATAGTTTTTGCCTCTTGTGTTTTATATCATTTTGTAAACATACAGCTTTCATTTCAAGAACCACTAAACAGGGATTCTTTTCAGAAATATGTTTGAGACTGGTTTTATCTCGGTGTTATAGCTTGCTGTCTAGTTTGAAAATCTGCTGAAAAGGTAATTATAGAATAAAATCACCTGATTAAGCAGTTTTCCACAAAATCCCAAGGAATTTTTCCACAAGACAAAGTCACAAGTTGGAGGAACAAGAGGAAGGAAATTATTCATGTCATCACAGAAGATACATATTAACATGTCCACGTTTCCATCTCTCATGGTGAAAATGCTCTCTGCTGCCTGCTGTTGTGTAGATCCTTTGCTACCATCATTGAAAGATTAAGTTTTACCAGTAGGTAAATGAAGACTAGTCTGCAGTTCTACAGTAAGCATTTCAGTGGAAGGCAACGAAGGCATGAGAAGAACATTCATCTAGGATGCAGAGGAATCAAAGATCACTTCCTCACTGGCTAAAACTGAAGCAGGAGGTTTCTCTTCCAGGTAAGTGCTTTGACTACTACTGGAGTGTGGTGACATCTTTCCTCTCAGGAGAACCTAATGACCTGTCAATTCTTAAATGAGATGGGACAGTGTCAACCTAATATTTTAGGACACTGACTGTAAAGACTGGTCCTCACAGCACAGGGATGTTGGAAATCTAATTTCACTTTTACATTAAACAGGCTTTAAAAGATCTGCAATTTGTCCAGTGAAGGACAAAATCAAGCCCAGAATTCTTTATATAAGTTTTTAAAACTGCATTCTTGTTTTCTGGATGGACTTAAATACCATACACAGTAGTATCTGGTGTCATATTTAATCTGACTTCCCTGTTAGGAAAGATCTCTTGTGTGTCATATACAATTCAGCAGTGATAGCTTACTTGATAATCACTTGTTAATGACAACCACCATGAAAGAACCCTTAAAGCCTAGGAAATGAAAAGCTTTTTTTCTTCTTGGTCTGAGATTCAGATTTTATATAAAAGGTGAAAATTGCAACAAGTTTTTGTAATAATAATATGTCACCATTACTAATAACTATTCACAACCACCACTACTAACTTGGAGACGATAAAAAAGGAAGTAACCATAAATCTTAATATTTTAGGGAACAGATTAATTCAACATAAAGTAAGAGAAGAATTTGAAACAATTGAAGACATGAGTAGCCTCTTCAAATGTACAAGGAGCCTGTAAAGATAATAAAAGAAGGAAAGAAATTTCTATAAAGCTCCAAGTGTATGGATCCTTATCCTTAATGGCTACTAATCAAATGTTTGTAGGATATTAATCAAACTTTTCCATGGCTTTCAAGCCGACACTTTAGTACAGGCAATGCTCCTGTTCAAACAAAAATTTTGGCATAGGTTAATAGCAATTATTGTCAATCACATCGCCAAGTTGTTGTAGTTAAGCACATTCCAGGAACTTTAAATACATTTAAGTCTCATGTTATCCTAAGGTTATTTTAATCTAGCAGCTAAATAGGACCTTTAGTATTATACATATATGTGCCAGCAATGTGTCTTTTTGCTGGGCTTAGGAAAGGGCAAGAGCGCAGTAGCCTACAGCTGTCAAGGCCTTTCTGAAGTGTGCAGTGGAAGCATGCCACCACACACAAATTGGTGGTTTCCTTTGCCAGACAACAGAAACAATTATAGAAGTAGACAGGGTTGGGCTTTTCCTCTCCGGCCTGAATTCCAAGCTTTCTGGGAATATCTCTCTTTGTGAAGTATTATTCATCAAAGTACACAGTGGGCAGAACAGCTCAGAAGGGATTGCACAAGATCCAAAGTGGGCACAGGCGCTCCTTATATAAATCACAACTGCAGCAGTGACAGGAAAAATACACAGAAGCATAAGATGCATTGTTAAAGATTTTAGTAAATCATCAAAACCTTGAAGCTGCCTGGGGATTTTTGCTCAGGGCTATTAATGGCTGATGAATCTTCTGTAATCAGATAGAAAGCACAGGGCAAACTTGGTAACTGGATGTTTGTGGGCAGGTTCTACTTGAGGCATTTACACACATATTCATGCTTTTGAGGGAAGAATTTGTCTCCAAAAGAGCTGCCAAAATCAATGTGATTCTCTAGTTGGATCATTGGAAATCCAAAGGTCTCTTTGTGTGACTTCAGCAACAGAAATTATAATTGTGGGAAAGTAATTTAAAACTCAGTTCTAACATGATTTTTTAAGAGCAAAGACTGCTAACGACTCCTCCAACTACAACACACTCAGACACAAATAGAGAAGAATCATTCCTGCATGACAACTACTCCAGGCTTCTACCAGACCCAGTTGGATCAGCTAATAATATGGGAAATATCATGGTGTTTTCCCTGGTTTTGCACACACAAAACACCCCCAAACAAAAAAAAACCTCCAACAAACCCAGTAAACAGCAATTGCAGAATATGCAGTAGGAACAATCACTTTTCAAAATTTTTAAATTTAAATTACCTGAAGACTGGTAAAAGTTTACTTTTTAAAACAATTGTTTCATTTACATATCAGACATAATAAGAAAAATGGGATTGCTGCCCACTCATAGTCCTACTATAAGTAGCAGACGTCAGGTTTGGTTGCTTTGGAAACGTTCTGGATGAGAGTTGGCTGTTGTTGGCATCTTTGCATGTGGCCAGGTTGGACTTACAGGACATTTCCTACAACTTCTTAAGGTGTAATGAAGCAGACCAATCCTCATTTTCTCTCAGGAGACACTATCTCCAAAACATATGTTGCCTTATGCCATCATTCGCTAGCAGTCTCTTCCCATGTAGCAAGGTGACTTGACATCCTCGAAAACTGTATGCAAAGAATGAAATTGTTCAAACTTTGTCAATATAGCAAACTTTGTTAATATAACAAACTTTGTTAATATCAAAGTATCCAGTGTACTGTAGTGCTGGAGTTCACCAATAAATGTCACTATGGGTTGGAGTTTTTGTAAGAACTGGGTTAGACATCAAGACTGAATTGTTTTACGTGTAATCTTCAGGGAGTCCTTTAGGAAAGTGAAAACAATTAATATTTGAAGGAGATTTCAAGGAAGAAAGAAATGTACAGCTCATGGAAAAGGGACTTGGAGTCACTTGGGAGAATTATAGAAAAGTTGTCAGAGCATGTAGGAAGGCAACAAGGAAGGCCAAATCCCTCTTAGAACTTAAACTGGCAAACAAAGTAAAAGAGATTAAGAAGGGCCTCTTCAAATATATCAGTGGTAAGAGGAAGTATAGGGAAAGTGTGGGCCCACTACTGAATGAGGCAGCAGCCCTGATAACTGGGATGCAGAGAAGGCAGAGTTGCTGAACACCTTCTTTGCTTCAGTCTTTACTCCTAAGACCAACCCCTATGAACTCCAGTCCCTGGATGGAGGGGAGAGACCCTGGGGGAGGGATGACTCTCCACTCGTCTATGAAGACTGGATTAAGGTCCAGTTACACAAATTGAATATTCATAAATCCATAGGCCCTGATGAGATGCACCCAAGAATGCTGAGTGAACTGGCCGATAACTCTACCACTCTCCATCATTTTTGCAAAAACGTGTCAAACAGGAGAGGTGCCAGAGGACTGGAGGAAAGCCAGTGTCACTCCAGTCTTCAAAAAGGGCAAGAAAGGGGTTCCAGAAAACTATAGACCAGTCAGCCTCACCTCCATCCCTGGAAAAACAATGGAGCAGCTAATTCTGGAGGTCATCTCTAGGCACATGGAATCGAAGAAGGTTATCAGGAGTAGTCAGCATCGATTTAACAAGGGGAAGTCATGCTTGACTAATCTGATAGCCTTCTATGATGTTGTGACTGAAATGTATAGATGCAGGGACACCAGTGGATGTAGTCTGTCTTGACCTTAGCAAGGCTTTTGATGCAGTCTCCCATAACATCCTTGTGGAGAAACTCAGGAAGTGTTGGATAGCAGAGCAGATAGTAAAATGGATTAAGAACTGGTTGGACATATGGCATCACACAGCTGTTTCAAAGCTAAAAATGGGTCAATATGTAATGTCTTCCAAATCAATTTTCTCTATATAGAATTGCATTCCAAATGGGTTGATAAATAAAAGAAAACAAAACAACAACAAAAAAGTGCTGTGTATATTGCAATGGTGAAAGGCAAAAGTAAAACTGGACTAATAAGTTTTTATTAGGGTACTTAATAAATTCAGCTTCAGCATTCAGCAACTGTGTAACTGCTTTAAGACACCAAACACAAAGGAAGAGAACTATTGTGGTTTAATCATGAGGGCACGATCCTGTTACAGCCTTGAGAAAACATCCTCAAGAATTTATCTAGGCTACTAACAGATAGAACTTATTCCAAAATACTGTTAGAATTTAATAGAAAGTGATTCCTAATATTAAGTAACAAATATTTGCTGTAAAAACATGTGAATAGGTACAAATCTCAAAGTGTCGTTAACCAAAAATGACTACGGAACAATTCCTATAGTATCACTACTGAATAGTGAAGTTTTTCCCTCTGGATAAATACTACCAGTTTCTTTCACATGTGATGTCCTATGGACATGGTCTTCACAGAACTCTAATCACATGTCATAGCATTTGCAGGCATCCAGCTATGCAATTCGTTCACTGCATAAAACAACACAGAACAAAGCAAAACTATGGAAAAGGAAAATCCTTCATGGGCTGTATTAGTTGCAAATGATTCTTTGAATCCATATGTTATTTGTGATGTACAGATCTGTGACATATACAAACTAAGCCACTCCACACACACACACAATCTGCTTTAAATCTCCCTTGGACAATTCCCTAGAAAGTCCCATCATGTCTCTCAGGTTTATATTGAACAGTAACCTCTTCCCAGTGTGCACCTGCCTGTCTGAATTGTCACAGGGCCATTACATTTTGGCCTTCCTGAAGCCACAGATGGACCTTCTGGATTCCATCCTCAGAGTCAAAGCCAAAACAAGAATGACACACATTTGATTTTCTATCTTTTTACATGTAAAATGGTATATTTCTTTCCTGATGGAGGATTAGGGCTCAATTCCAAAACTGTATGAATTTTACTAAATCAACTAGATCTAGATCACATTCAAGGTTTAATGATATTTCTGAATTATAGATGCATTTCTAGGTTGTGTCACCCCCGTCAGTTTTACAACTATAAGGTTTCCTCACAGAAGAGTAATGGTGCTTAGCACATACCACATAATATATTGTCTACAAGAAAAGCATATAAACATTTTCCTTTTCTTCTTTTCTTCTGCCACACAAACTTAGAATTGCCTTGTATTTCTGGCTGATACTTTGGAACAAAGTTAGATAATGATTTTCTTAAGTGTGTCATCAGTCTCAGTGCCACTGACAATGTTACACAGGGATGTTTGAAAGAGTTTTATGAGGTGAGGTGGGGAATAAAGCCTTTACAGAAAGTGCATATAGATCTGTTCTACTCCTATAGGATTTTACCTATTCTGATGAGCTGGATAAGCTGAATGCCACCTATAAATAGTCAGCTTGCCAAAAACTGTGTTTCTATTATTAGCTATTAGATACATGACAACTAATCAGCATTCACTTTTCTAATTGCACTGCATCTGGGTTCTTCTGAGTCCTCTGTAATTGTGTCTTTTAGGAGAGGAAAAATGGGAAAGGAAAGCTCTGCCAGTCTTATTTACACATCTTTGCCAAAATTATGATTTAATAGCAATAAAATTTTCAATAGCGAGGCAATTTTTCCCTGTTTTTATCCCAAAGTCATATCAAGTGAACCTGAATCAATGATAAATGTCTACATTAAAACCATCATTGCTAATAGTATTCTATATCATTCGTCTTTTGTTCAGTGTGACCAAATTACAATCAGCACATGACTACAGCTACTTGTGATTAATGATGGTTTTACTTAGTAACTGACAGTGAAGCTTCTGGGAGGAAAATGGTAATATATTTCAAAATTTCAAGCTATAAATTTTGGGACAAAATAGATCTATTTTCAAAGCTGTAGTTAACATGTCTGCTGCTGCTTTTACCACTGTCAGACTGAAGGGTTTAAAGCTGCTCAGATTTTTAAGGGATTATCCCTCTCCTGTCAGGGTGGAAGTTTTGGCTTAGGAGTTCTTAAATCCTTTACAGACTATACACAATATTTCAGAAGAACTAGAGAGAATGCAGGGAAGGGTGTTGCAATCAAGCAGGGGAAAAAAAAAATAAAATTAATGACCTGGAATAAAGTCTCTCTGAAAGCATGGTAAATTAAAAAATTATAGATAACCTTTATGAATGAATTAGAGAGTAGACTTTGTGAAACACTGGAAGAAAGCTGTAAAAGCTTTCACTTGGCAGAGGCTGATCTTGATAAGGTCAGAAGTGGATAAAAGCCATTTTTACCCTCTGATGGGCACTCACCAGCTTTAGGCTGATGTTTCTTAGTTTGGCACAGATGTTCACATCAAAACAAGCTCTCCCGCTGAAAATCTCAAGAGTCTGAACAATCAGAGAGAGTTCCCAAGCCCCTTGCCCACATTTATTCTGATACAGAACAGCTGGGCAACATATAAAAGACCAGTATTACCATTGCCAAAATTATTATAAGCCTGAGAAACCTCCATCTTTTGAACCATTACTTTGTAAATTGTGCCGATAGTATAGTTATTAAAAATTGAGAATGAAGTAAAAAAAAAAAAATGTATGTGTTTTAGGGAGAAATTTCTACATCATTTATCAAAGGTTTATGGCTACTTTATACATCTTGAACAGTAAAATTCACCTCTGCCTCACCAGGAGCAGAATTCTTCTGACTCAGAATAACTTTATTAAAAGCCTTTAAGAAGAACTTTATGAAAAGCCCATTTTGAAGGTGAAACCCTGATTGTAACTGAAGTCACTATCAAAACTCCAATGGGCTTCAGTCAGTCTTGCTTTGTGCCCTAAATCTGTCTATGCAAGAAAAGAAAACTTACTTTTTTTTTTTCTATCATATTCACCGACAAACTTCAGAATATATGCAGAATAGGGAGAACTGTTTATTAGCTGCCTCTGTGGTCTTCTCAAATTCTCTCCCTATTTTCTGATACACTAATTTGGGATAATTACATTTACCCTGATTAATGTAACTGCATTGATAAGCATATTATGTTCACAACATCAATATCTAATCTAAATATGTGACTCTTCATACTGGGGTTTCTTTTGCTATAAATAAGTTATATATAAATGTGTATTCTTATTTAGATATATACATACACATATACATTTTGAAGCAATGCAACTGGAAAGCATAAATGTATTTTCCTATTAGTAACTATGCTATGAGTAACATATAACTAAAGAAATATGCTTTTTGAAAACAATCTGCTGATCTTTTAAAATTAATTCCTCTTGTGACTAGAAATGACATCAAGGAGTTCTGGGAGACTGTTAAAGATTGCAGAAGAAATTTTGGTTGTCATTTCCTTTTCTTTTAACTAATAAGGAGTAATTTAAAATGTTTTTCTAATAACAACCCTGGTTCTGTGTAACAGTCCAGCAAGATTTTGCATGTGGATTACAAATGTTATTCTGTTCCCACTAAATTTCATTAGTAGGCAGGTACTAGAGAAGTTGGAGTGTCTGTATTTAATACACTTCAGTCACCACTAATGTTGATGCAGATCACAGCACAACGTGCTTTTTCAAATCTCAGAAAGAGTTTAAAGCTGCAGATAAACGACGCCATATAAACTGATAACACATTTCTTGTAAATTGAGCAGATTTGATCTGCAGACTATTGAAACGTATTTGTATAACAACTCTTCAGAGTAAAATTACTTCTGTTAATTCTGCTTCCTTTAAAAACTAAAGGCACCTTTACTCTACGTTGATCTTAGTTCCAAAACTGTCACACAGTAAGACAAATATTAAACAATAGTGAAATATGTATAATATTTTGGTAGTAGAAGTACTTACATAAGGTTCTCTTTAATTTTACTTTATAAATTCATTTATTCTTACTGTAATTTTGATGAGATAAAAAAATCAACAATGTAAGTCAGTGCATAAAAAAATAAAGATGTTGCCTACAACTATTTGTATGGAGATAACAAATACTTTGTGACATTCAGACCTCATTACAAATCCATAGAAAGTGACCTTTGCAATGATTTACAAGAATTTAAATCTCCAAATGAAATAAGTGAAGTTTACACCTAATTACTTATTCAGAATGTCCCTTTGGAAATACTACATGCAATAGAATAATCATTTATGAAAAAGCACACTCTGTCCTCCTTCTGGTACAGCTATTCATGATGATTTTGGTTTACATTTTGTAGCAATTACATAGTAGAACATATGAAGAGATAAATCTTTTTCTCCAGGACTAGTTGAAGTGTAAACTACATGGCGGTTAGGTCAAAAGCTGAATATAGCACATCTGAAAAACTCTACCAGACTCATTTTAACACCTTCAGACACCTAATACACATCATTTCAATGGGCACCTTTCTTCTCCCAATTAACCTAGTGTGATCTTAATCATGTAGTTTGTCCAGATCAGTCTTGCATTTCTGTTTACTGGTATATTAACTCTCTGATTTTTATTATTTTATATTAGTATATTAGAATAAAAACAAATTATAAAAATAGTGTGATCTTGTTATGTAATTATGCAATTATAATTATTAGCTAATACACTATAATGCCAGCTAAACAGTCTATCACAACATAATATGTTACAATTTGATAAGGTTTAACTTCCAGATTAGTTCTAAAGCAGTTATAGTTGTATAGAGAAGAAAAAAATATATTTGTTAAAAATAAAAACAAAAAAAAACCCAAAGCCAAACCAACAGATTCTAGTCTAATAAGGAAAAGAAAAGCTATATAAACAGCTTGTGTCTGCTTCAATAATTAAGTTGTGGTAAAGCCTGAAAAATATCATAAGATGTCAGCAATTTTTCAGTGTTTGGAGAGTTTTCTTCAAAACACTGGCTTCATCATGATTTCTTTCATTTTCTTTTTTTTTTTAGTACCAAAACTGCAGCAGAAATACTACCTTCACTAATACATCTGGAGTTGCTCTACCACTAAAGATTAAGTATTAAAGATTATGAGTTTAAATCAATGTTAATAAATTGCTATTTTTTTGATTGTAACTTTTAATGTTGGCAGATCTGTATCTCTTCCAGAATATTCATACTTTCCCCTAAAAACATTCTTCAAAACACCAGTTACTTATAACTGTATTTGGAATATCAAAGTTTTTGCTGTGAAGTGAGTTATTCATCTAACCTGGGATATTATGCTGTATCCAATCTTTTGGGCTCCACTTCCCTGATACTGACCCTGAAGCCAGCTGGTTTACTGTTTTTAACTGAGAAAAGATACATTCTTGTGACTAACTATCAACACCTTGCACAGAGATAATGAACAACCAAGTGCTGCCACATGTATGCAACAAAATGCGACAGCTGACATCAATTTACTAGTCCTCATTCATGGAGTAAGATGCACAACATGTGTATTTCCCAAGTTCCAGTCTGGTAAAGCATTAAAGAAATTTAACTTTAAGCATGCAGGTATTCCCACTGAAGACAATGGAGGTCACTTAAATCAACAGCATTACTCTCTGCTTAAATGGCAGATAAATGAAGACACCCATTTTGGGAAAGTGAAGAATAATAAAAATGAGTCACAGAGCAGCTTAAACATCTTCCTCCACTGGGACGGATCCAGTGAGAGTGAGACAAAGTGCAACATGGAACATTTATGCTTAGAGACTGTCACTTCAGTGACAATAGGAGTCTGGTCCTCTGTAATAGGAAATTCAGCGGATAAAAAATAGCTGTTTTCAAATCCATCTAAAAGAGCAAGGACTTTGGATATTTTATTTTATTTTTTCTATGCATAAGGACTGTGTTTTTCTCCCAAAACAACTTCTAATTTCTTCCTTTCAGAATGTTGCTGTTTTGGCCCCTCAGTAACAATATTCCAGATAAAAAATTTGGCCTAGGGCTTCTCACTTATCTGATGCTAATTTCCTTTTACTTATTACACTTTCTTTGCTGTTCTAACTTCCTGTGTTCCCAGAAAGCTGCTCATGGTAGTGAAAATTTAGTTTGGATTTTGTATAGCTTTGTACTTGTTAGAGTTTTATTCACTGGTTTTCAAGGCTTATGGTGACAAATTTTGCCATCTCTTAGTGCTTTTGTGTTTCACCTGTTCTGAAAGGATACCATTTCAGACCATGATGTGATGTGGAATAAGGTGAGTCTCTGAAAGTTTATAAAAGACTCCAGAAATATGCTGATGCATTCTACCTTACACCTGGGGTGTCCTGTACTCTGTCACAGCACCACTTTAAATGAACAGGTTTCAATGAGTTTATTTTTTCCTGAGAATTAAAAAGAATAATATCAATGATTGAGCTTCAGGAGTTAATCTTAAGCAATTACATCATACAGGAGCATTATTCCATAAACTAAAAAACATAAGAAAATTTAAGAAAATATACAGGAAATCTTAAATTTCCCTATTGCTTTGTGGTATGAGAATATCATCGGGGGGGAGGGGGAAGAGATACTAAAATATACCAAAAAAAGCACCAAATATTGTTACATGTAAAAAGATTGAATAATCTGAATATGCTAGAAGACACTGGGAAAAAAAACATGAAGAAACTGTTTCAAAGCAATAATATGTTCACTTTGCTGCTTCTGTGACACTTAAACCCTGTCTTAATACAAGTGCCAGTATTTACATGGAAAGTATCATCTATCTGTCATTTATCTTTGCTAAATGAATGCAAAAGCTGAACAAATATGAACTTTCAACGTCAATTTTTACTCATGGATAACCGAAGTCAGAATTACATTCTACTAGTTCATTAGAAGTGAAGCCATTTAACAAACCAAATGAAATTAATAACTTCAGTTGTTCCATTAGTGCTATAACTTCCCAATTAATTTCCAGTCACCAGGAATTACATTTAACTCAGAAATGTGTGCAAGGAAAAGCAACACAATTACTCTATTACTTTCTAAATGTCTTAAGTTCTCTTCTATATCTTTTTGCTTTTTTTTCTTCTTATTCTTTAGTTTTAGTTTATTTCTGTGTTAGCCTAGAATATGATTTTTTTTTTTAATTTCGTGGATTTGGACTATTTTAGTTACTGAAAACAGAAATGCTACCCACACTTTAGAAGTACTTTGTAGTCCCTTTGTTAGCTTCACTTGATCTTGGTTTTGGAAGTTAGCGTGATCAAATTATTGAAATGGTGAACTGAGTGATTGTTGGACAGACACTCCTAGAGTGCACCCAACTTTTCCATATATGAACATTTCTGCTTCTGCAGGAACCGTTTATACCTATGCACAGGTTTCAAATTACCTATGCACAGGTCAGTCAATCCTGAAGCAGGGACTGACAGGGGGACAGATTATTCACCCAGGCAGTTAATCAACAGATCTTAAACAAGAAGGTTGTGCCTGACAGTTGATTCGGGGGCAGCAGGATGTGCCTAGGGGATTCTCCAGGTCTATCTGAGATCATGTAACAGTGAGTCAAATGCTTTACTGTGAAGCTGTCTACGAGTCCAGTCCATCTTATTTCAAGTCAGTCCATTGTCTCAACGTACAAGGCTGTAACTGGGGAGTTCCTGGACTAACAGGGAATTGCTAAGTGTCCTGGAAATGCATGCACATGCACAAATGACCCAGATGCTCATCTACTTTACAGCTGTAACAAAGCAAATTTTACTTTCTTCCTTACGTTGTCATAACTTTCCTTCTCTGCATCTTGTGTCACATGTCAAATGCTGCAAAGATATCTTTGCAGTATCACCAAGTCAAAAAAATAGTATTAGTACATGGGGTCACTGCTGGAATGCTTCACACACTTGTTCAATAAACTGATATCTTGTTTGCAAAAGATTGAAGAAAAGATAGTTTACAAATACATTAAGTGTATATGCAGTCAGGACTGTCAGGTATGAAAATAAATATGCAAATGAGAGAAAAACAGTGACTAAAGAAGTGGATACACAAAATTCTAAAGTTCACGGTAATCTGTTTACTGAAATAAGCTATTTAATAGTTTTAACAGCAACAAGTGATTCAATACCTAAGCACACAGTGTAGTTTGCAAACAGAAAGGGAGACTTTAAATGTTCATAAGTAACTAATTCTGCATGTCACATGAAGGTTTTCTCATTCAGACCAGCTGAGTGGCAAATTCCCAGTGAGTGGTGGAGCCATTTCTAACAAGAATCTTCAATCTGTGCTTCCCCATCTCAGGAGTAATTGGCCAACCTACACAGTTGCTGCAATGAACTTTGTTTCTTCTTTTACTTAATCATTTACTACCATCCAAAATGAAAATGGCAATGCTCTTTTCACAAGTTATAACATTTCAGTTTTCATTCCTAGGCAGATTCTATCTAGTGGGTTTAGATTAATGACATTATTTCTAGCAATATTATTTTCTTGAAGCTACTCCAATGTCTGCCACTTCAGTCCTCACTAAATAACTCTAGTTTCAGTTGTATCACACCCAGGCTCTGCCCACTACCAATCTTGCAAGATTATACAGTGCTACCACACTTCCTCAGCCCTCTAAGAATATTTTCTGCATTATTTCTTTTTTTTTCCTATAAAACCAGATGGAGCAATACTTTTTTATGAAGTGATGTCCTACCTTTGCAAAGTCTTTCAGCCACTAGCTCACTGTTTCTGCCCAGCATCACAGCATGACTAATTTTTCTGGTTATGGTACTATCTTATTTTATTTCCACCAGTGTAATATGTAGTTAAGGTAGAGTAAGTGACAGGGAGAGAGGAGAAAAGTGAATATTCACCTAACTCAGCTAGATAAGTGTGTTTTCTGCTCAGATAGAAGTTCAGTACCATTATTTAGACTAAGTGAAAACCCCTTCTTCTTTGTCCCAGATAGAAACTGAAAAAAACCCTACAGTCTTTCAAATCCATCATCACTGTTACCACTGTTACAGCAGATCAAATATTTGCTTCTTTCTACTGCCATGGATTCTCACACATGCATACACATAAGTGTATAGATATCATGACCTGAAAAACCCAGACACATATAAAAGTGGACCTTGAAAATATAAAAATAGCCCATGTGTTATGTAATCTGTCCTTTCTGGAGTAAAGATCACAAAGAATCTGTTCAGATGTTCATCTGAATAGAATATCTGTAGAATATCTATAGATATCATCTATATCATATAGATATCATATAGATATCATCTATAGAAGCTCTTTCTCTAATTCAAAAGACAAAGAAATGCCAAAAAAATCTGCAAATATGGTACATAGTTAATTTATGTTAAGTCTTGATCATTCATAGATAGATAATGAAAAGACAATCATAAGATAACCTTACCTGACTACTTTAGTGACCTCTGCCTGTACATGTTGTCTCTTTATCTCACATTTCTACATCCACCACTGCAGAGTTTCCATCATCATCAGTCTCTTGACTGTTGCCTTAAAAGCAACGAAAGTTAGTGTTATTGTATATATCCATCAGGGAAGTGCCCTGAGTTCTTACTGCTCAATATCTCCAACATTCACTCTTCAAAAAATCTACTTCTGTGACAAGGAGGACATAAAATGTCAGTATGTGAAGAATGATTTTCCTTATGATGTTAAAATAATTCTAATCTGCTTTGCTTTGCTGCAAAAAAAAAAAAAAATACAACTGAAATGTTCTTGTAATAAAATCCCATATTTTAATATTTTTAATAAAGATACATTCAGATCTAGTGACACCCCACCTCTCAATTATGTGATTCCTAGGAACCTTAGTCTTATTTGTCTGGATTTGTTCGTGACTGAGACCTGTGTTTCTCTCACTGAGATCTGAAGATAATCTGAGCCAAGAGTTAAGTCTATCTATTGACTGATTTAAATACCCAGAAAGAAACCTAGGAAAGTCTCAACAATGATGAAGATAACTTTTTTCAGCTTGCTGCTTCTGCTGCATATTTCACCTTCATTCTGATAGGATGGAGTCTAATGGCTGATGATGAAGAAATACAGAGATTTAATATTGAATTGATTCTATCCAACATTATATCCATAAGGCAATATGGTTTAGATTACTGTTGGTTTTGATGTGGGGTTTTTCTTTTTCCCTTTTTAAAATACTGAATATATTATGATTGTTCAAAAAAAAAAATTGTTGTGGTTCAGGTAGAAGTCATACAGTAATCTTTCTCTGTTTCTTGAAAAAAAATATTTTCAAATGGGAAAAAAATCTAACTTTTCCTGTGGAAATTATACTTCTAAAATTAACAGGAAGCTTTTTCTATGAAAACGATCAAATTTTTAGAAGTTACATTTTTCTTACAAATTAATTCCACAGCAAATTCTAGAATCAACATTTAAATCTCATTTTTATTGACATCATTATTCTTAAAACTTTACTTTCTATTTTCTATGACTTCAGCATCCACTTACCTCTATTTTCAGTTGAGAGTATTCAATTTTCCTTTTGGTTATTATTCCCCTTTCACCTAGCTCTTACCTCTTGTCTATTAACAAAACCCTCTTGATAAATAATCTCCTACCTGTATTCCAATCTTTTCTCTTTGTTGTCCATAAAGTGCCAAGTAGCACTGAAGAAAATAATTTTTTTTTTGTGCTAGAGTACTTCTTTCACCCTTGGGAAAATCATCCACATCATCTTTGTTATAATGAGTACTTAGAAAATTCCCTGAAAAAGAGCTAATTTATTTTCCTAACCACTTCTTGGGAAAAATAGTCTTGATAACAGTGGTGATTTTTTTCTCTTTTTGCACCTCTGCATAAAAATGCCTTAATTTTTATGGTTCTTTTTTTTTTTAACTTACTGATATAAAGTTGACTTTTTATTAAAACATCTTTAGCAGATTAATTCTGGAGTTTTACAGCAATTTTTTACATCAAAGTGCTTTCTGTATGCTATGATTTGTTATACTTTCCAGAACAAGTGCCCTGCAAGCAACAGTAGGGATCTTTTCCTTACTTACTTTCTGATCCACTGCTTGCAATATTTACTCATTGTGGCATATAAGGTTCCTGCTAAGACAAAAATTGAAGACAAAGAACCAAATCATCTTTATGGTCATCTACGGGAGGAAAATATTTTATCTGAAACACTCAGTACATTAACATTGCCTACATCACACTTTTAATATACTCACATTCTTTTCGTGGTTTAGCCTTCAATATTGGAACATACCAGGTATCTCTTTTGCTCTCTACAGCTGAATTTTCCATATCACTCCAGCTTCTTCACCCTCAGTATGATTTACATGTTTTTTTTCCTTCTTACCATTACATGGTCCTCCCCTAACTTTCATGAGGTCCATGACTTCTCCACTGTACATACGTCTCAATGTCATTCCACTTAAAAGTTGTGTCTCCTGCTCTACATTTCTCTCCAGGTACCTTGATATCTTCTGACTAGCAAACTACTAGGTTCCCAAGGAGCAATATCCATTTTTTTCAACTTGGGCTTATCTTACTAAATGTGATCATTTAATTTCATATGCCTAGTCATCTTCCTTTTTAACCTGTTATTTGGAACCAACAATGTCTTTTTTTTATTATTAAAGTGCAAACCCTAGCTTTGGGACCTGATTTCTATGGGGGAAAAAGTCACAGCAAAAAGACAAAATATTTTGCAAATGTCTTTATTTCTTTATTTGCTTTTTAGTCAAAGTCAGTGTTCTCAAAGAAATCTGAATTCTTTTTCACCAGAGATATTGGCACAGATCAAATTTTCTCATCACTGTTTACCCCAGCAATCTCTTTCTATTTTTCTAATGTTAAGTATAACTTCTCTCACTTCAGTTTTTTTGAAAGATTTTTCTATTTGGCCCATTTTATATGTTCCTACTCTTGCTCAGTTGTATGTCATCCAAGGCAGATTTATGGTTTCATTCAACAAACACCAGATGTTTTAATTTTCCTTTCTGGATATCTTGGAGACAATAACTTGTTAAAATCATTGATGAATTGTGACTTCTGTTATAACTTCATTGCATTTAACACCAAGAGTTTTCCTTAAGCATTTGGTTTCAAAGACATTTAGATGCCTGTCTATGTCATTTCTGGACTTGAAGCTTTTAGATACATATATTAAGGGGAAAATGATGTCTGAATAGAAGACTCCTATATAGAGAGAGCATCATTTCAAGAAAATAGACCTCTTTGTATAGTATGAAAATAGCAGAAAATGTTTAGAACTCTGATTACCAAACAACTTTACAGAGAGAAAATCACACCAATGTACACAGTTCCCAAGAAAGCAGCTCTAGAGACGATTTTATAATGTACAAAAAGTTTGTCCTTACAGGAAGAAACTGGGTTGGCAAGTAGCTTTTTAATAAAAATGGGTGACAATTTTTTCTCCAAAAATGTACTTACATCATTCTTAATATTTTTATTTTACAAGTTTGTCAGTACTTTAATAAGTTTTCTTCCCAGTTTTCTCAATAAAAAAAATAGTTAGTGCAGTTACATAATCCTAGGGAGACCTAAATTCCGTTCCTTATTCTATCTCAAGGAATTTACATCAATAGCTCACCAGAAAATATGCCTCTAGAGGTCCATTCCAACCCAGACATTTCTGTTTCTATGTTTCTATGTTTAACTTTTAGTCTACAATTTTTGTGAAAGCTAAGTTGCTCCTCATCAAGCTCTTCCATTTTTCATTAAATATCTAAATATACCCTTAATCCTTGTTTAATGGATATTTATTGGTTGTTTTTTTAAAGTAGAACAGCATCAACAGATAAAAAAGAGATCATTCTTGCCTAGAGTACCTGATAATTTGGTGATTTAGCTTTTTATATGAAGTATTTATTGGATTTAGGTGCAGCTGATCCTGCCTTAGGTTGAGAACATGGAAAAGAAGATCTTCATCTTTCCAACCTTTTTTGATGAGTGTTCATTTCCACTCCAGGCAAAGGCACAAATTGAACTAAATCCCCTGTAACCTTAGTGAATGACTCACTTACTGGACTGTGGTGAAATACCGTGACTTATTTATGAACAAAACCCATCATTTCCATTGCTTTTCTTACAACTTTCCAGAAAGGAAGTATTTTGTTTTTAAGGGAAATATTCCTTTAGACACAAAATAAATCCTTACTTGACACCATTTCCAATCTTTTTTATTTTTTTCATTTTCAGCATCAACTGTCACTTACTGAAAAATTGACTATTTCCACTGCCATGACTTCAAATATAACAGAGGAACATTTATATATATATAAAAAAAAACAAACAAACCCCACCAAAAAAATAACAAAAGAAATTCTAACAGCTGGAAGCTAAACCTTGACGGATCCAAGTCAAATGTGTCACAGACTGTCACTGGTGAACATGATTAACTATGAAGATTAACTACCAAGGGGTTGTTTATCTGTTGGTACCTACCTATTAAGATTGGATGCCACTCTATAAAACGTATCAGTTAAATGTAACATTGTATTGTCTAGATAATACAGGAGATGAGAATATATGATCAAATGGTCTCTTTGGCCCTATTACATGTATATCTGCAGAAATTCAATTTGTATGTTGATATAATTTCCACTGCTATAAACTCAAATGCTCTGTTAAGGAACATACAGTGGGAGTAATAGGTGATCTGCCATATTACCATCACCAAAATGCCAGTACTGTCAGAGTAGGAGATTTTCCACATGAATTGTCTTCTCAATATATTTGTTTTGTTGTTCTAAACCAATTTCTTGTTGTCATCCCACCAGCTGTCATTTATAGGTCTGAATTTTCTCTGGAGATCTCGTTCCCTTCTTTGAAGAACAGGCCATTCCCAGATCTCTGCTGCTCTATCAAAGTTGTATCAAAGAAGTATCAGACACCATCTTCAAGTATCAAAAGATGAAATCTAACTAGTTTGCTGAAAAACGTCTATGGCACTACCATTTCCTCTCCGACTGTGGCTTACTGCTGGTCTCTCCTTTTCTCTTCCCCTTCAGCACCTGCACAGAACCAGAAGGGAGAGTCCAAAAGGATCCACTACAGGTGCTTCATCTCTTTTACTGTGGCCATGCTGATGACCCTTTCTGTCCCCTGTATGCAGTCACTTATATGAGGAGCTGAGTAAGAGAGGGAAAGCACAACAATACTCAAACAAGGTGACAGACCTACACATGTTACCAGCAGAAAATGTTGCCGTGTGTAATCTTCCAGGTGCTATTGAGTACATGCAAATAATCAACAAGACTATAATTAGTTTTACGTTATTTTATAAGAAATGTTCAGTTCAAGGATCAAGGAACATAAACGCCATAAGTAGCGGTATTGCAATCTGTATAGAGCAACCCTCAAGATAGTCCTTCAATTCAAGTCTAGAAAAATCATTTAAATGTATTAGAGGTTGTTTCAAACTTTCAGGCGTTAATCAGCCTGTTCTTCATCTACTGTGCTAGTAAGGATATCTGATATCACCAGTGGGGCAGTGATGTTTGTAGTTATGATACTGGTCCAGGGGGATCTGGACAGACCCCAGCCACTTGCTCAACGTAGCTTTCTCTTTCTCTGATGCCACCAAGTACTAACAACTCTCATTCCCTGATGACCTTGCCTGTTTTCAAACTACTAATCTAACAGTACATTTTACATGTGCTTAATAGTCTTATGCTTAGTTCAGTCTACAATACAGCAACTTCCTTAAATAAACCAATATCTTATTTGCTGGGTTTTAATAAATAACAGGTATAAATGGTTACTATAAATAATAACTCTGATTATCCTGTGTAATCAAGCTCTTCACCTGCTGTGAGACATACCACATTTATGCAGATCAGCTGTAGGCTCTTCATCCATGAAATTATAGAATGTATAATGTGATGGGCCATGATATATTTAGTGTACTGTAATTGCTTATTTATAAAAGAGCTATCAACAGCCCACTTTAAATAAATTCAGAAATCACCGTAGGGCATTTCAAAATGAATATTTTATATGACATTTCTAAAAGATTATGAGCATTTCTTTGAACAGTAAAATTAATGGCTGTTTTGCTGTTTAAAGTCATCCTGTGTAGATTCAGGATAATAGCATATAAACTGTAATTACTGTATTTGTGTTTTAATTAGGAATATAATCATCCACCTCTCTCATGCTGCAGTTTTCTGAAATTAAGGGAGAGGTGGCAATTTAAAATGGTCTGTTTACTAATAGAATTGTTATAGGAAAGTGAATGAATTAAACAGTAATATATATAGTTGCAGCTCACTTCTAATAAAAGAAATTCTGCATGATCATCTTGCCCATTGCATTTTGAGACACTCTGGTTAATCTTCACTCCTTCGTGTAAGTAAGGCCTAATGACAACTGAAGGTGTCAGCTTTGCCTATCTCCTTGCGTACCTGACCAATGTGCAGGGCTTCAACTCAAAGATAATGAAGTTTTGTCCTGTAGGCAGTGGTGTAACTCTTGAAAGAGGAAGGAATGACAGGGGAGAAAACAGACTCTCTAACAGAGAAATCTAAAACTTGAAAACACTTACTATTGTGAAGGCCAGTCAGGCTTCTCTTCACTTTGACAGACCAAGAGATTAATACATAGATGGAAAAGCAATTTCATACTTTTAGTGACTGTCAACACCTATTCTTTATCTTCCAGAGTAGTGCTATTAATAAACATGTTGATCCATGGAACAATATATCAAAATTGCCCTTCAGGGCCATCATTTTGTTTTTACCTGCCCCTGTGTTTATGTGATTTACAAATAAAGCCTGAAGAAAAAAAAAATGCCCAGAGACTACAACTGCTGTGCTTTTCTCTACCTGCAACAGAAAATTCAACATTATGTGTTCAGCTAATGTGTCTTCAGCTGGATCATAGTGTAGTATAAAAGTTTATATTTATGAAACTATCTTTGACATTTCATAATAAAGAATTCCAAGTTTGGAAAATTAATGTAACCTGATTTCTTATGACTTTCATGGTTTCATCTTCTAGTAGCTAATTTGTGCTGCAATAAGATATTCCATAGATGGCATATTTATTGAGTCTTTTGAAGTTGTAGATTCTCTGCTATCTAGTTCATGTGGCAGCATTTGCCTTAGAACGGGTACAGTAGGGCCTCTCATATCTACTAAGTCACATATTTCAAAGAGATATCACTGACAGTAAGATCCTACAGCCCATCTGTCATATTTGGTTGAAACTGGCAGATTTGGCTGAAACTGCAGATAAAAGTTTATAGGGGCAGAAGGAGACAGATAGGAATTCCCCCCCCCAAAAAAAAAAACAAACCAACAACCAAGCTCATTTTCTTCAGCTAAAATAGTTTTTCATTAAATGTTGGCATTCTGTTTCCCTACCCAGCCTGAACGAATTTGTACAAAGCAGGGGAGGAATGGTAAATTATCAGAAACTTTTCAAACAAGGTCCAATTGAGGTTTGGGTCAAGAGCCAAATAGAAGCATAAAGTGATTTCTGATTTACCAAAACTGGCTCATGTGTCCAACTAATTTTTATTCAAGTGACCTTTTTAGATGGTTTTCCTGCTTGTGTTTACACACTGTCTGTGTGATTTCATTAATGCATGTAAAATGCATTTGTCTCCTTTTTAACATTAAGTGGAATTATGCCCTTACACTACAGTCAAGGAACAACAGCTGAGATGTACAGGTGCCAGAAGGAAAACTCTTTATTGGTGTGTCTTGAATCAATTTACCATTGTTTCTGACTTTACAGTGCATGGAAATCTGCAATCACTAGACCATCATGAATGATGTATATTTTCACAGTGAACTGTATCAAATCTGTTTTGCACAGATGTTTCTGTAATTGTGATATATTGGGGAAATTTACTCTTCAGTGTCCAACAGATACATACTTACACCTGTGAAGTGGTCTAGTAGGGAAGCTTGGCCTACAGCATAAAACATATAGTTGAGATGGCTGGCACAAAACTAACTAAATATAGTTTCTTAGATTTGTCTGTGTATGTATTTCTGTAAACATATTCCATTGTTTCTGCAACTGCATTTCCAGCTTTTCCTCCAAGGAGAAATAAAAACAATTGGCAGGTTAATGGAAAGATTGAATTTATTTATGTAAAAGAAAAGGGGGAAACATGGATTTTTAACCCATTATTTTGTGTGTTTATTTGATGATTATTTTATTCTGAGAATAGGAAGTCAGCATAAACCCCATAAGGAGTGTCTGCATGAATTAGAAGAGGTGCTTTTCCAAAAGGTATCTGAAATACTTCTGTGAGGAAAGTGCATTTAGTCCTGGTTGGCATCAATAACTCTGAGTCTCTGATTCCTCACAGAACAATCACCATCCAGAACTTAGTCATGACAAAAATCTAGTTAGTTTTTTTGCTTCAAAGTAATTTTTCCATTTCAAAATATGTGCACCTTTAAACACTAAAGCTAGAAGAGTTCAGTTCACAGTACTAAACATAAGATATTTTAAGTGTCTGAAGACAACAATGTGGTAGAGTCAGAATTTACCCCATCTCTTGATCAACCAGAAACACATTGTTCTTCATGCAGGTCTAATTGCAATCGACTTGAGATCCTATTTGTGGTCTTAAACGCAAAGTAGGACATCACAAAATAATAAAACCACCCTTCCAGCACACATTAAACCGTGTTGGTGTAATGGCAAGCTGCAAATGGAAGTTGGAAAAATCACAGAGCTAGTTATCCTGGCAATCTCAGAGCAGTGATGTCTTATGTCTGTATTCACCATTCTCCTGGCAACTGAAATACAGGGAACTCACACTAAGATTAGAAAAATGAAGATTTTTAACATATCCATAATTAACAAAATAATAATAAATATTTTTATTAGCTTTGGTGTTTAACTCTCTGTTCAACCTTTTTCTTTTTAAATGAATTATCCTAATATAAGTCTGACAACCCTAGTGTCTTGTAAATCTTATTAATCTCTCTGAATCAATATTCAAAGGTGAAATTTTTATCATAGGTCCATTGCGTATGTTAGGATCTTTGATTCTCCCTATTGAATCTGTTTTGCAGTAGTGTCATTCCACTGGCTCCGAATGAGTGACATGATTTACAGAGGTGTAGGTGCTGAATAAAATTCATGCCTTAATAAAGTGGTGAGCTCTATGTAAAGGTTAAATGGAATATGGGGAAATTTATAGTCTAAGAGACCATGGGAATGACTGACTGATGGAGAAGTGAAAAGAAGAAAAGTTAATAAACATATACTAGTGAGAAGAACAACATAAAGAAAAGAAGGAGAAAAAGAGAAGGAAAGGAAAAAGAAATGTTGTTGATTTGTAACTGTTTTAAAAGGATGATAAAGTCCAAAAGGTGAAAAGAAAATTTGGGTTTAGGAGTTATCTATTCATTACTGCCATCCAGGGGATTACTTTTATTCTACTTTTATGGTCCTTGTAAATCAGCACTAACACTGCTCAGGCACTGCTATGCTGGCTGCCAAGAAGATGTACAATCAAGAACTCACAAGCTAAAATCCTGAGAATCAGACAGAAGTATATTTCTGAGGTGGATTATCCAGGCATTCCCTGCCACCCCACAACTGCCCTTGGCTGGCACTGCTTATGTGACTGGACACTCTCTGCTTTGGTGAAAAAGGGTATGTTGCTGCACAGCTCCTCCCCATCAATGGCACAGCTGAATGCTCACCTCTTAAGCTGCCACCAGTTAAGGCCACCCCTCCCAAGCTGCAACTGAATCATCTACCTTGTACTTCAGTAATGCTTTCGACACTATGTTCTATAAGATCTTCACAGAGAAGCTGTATGGGCTGGAGGAGACTGAGGTGGATTGAAAACTGGCTGAATGGCCAGACCAAGAGGGTGGTGATTGGTTGCATGAAGTCTAGTTATACTACATTTGTGACTAGTGGCATACCCCAGTTGTATCAATACTTGGTCATCTCCTGTTTTACACCTTTCATTAATGATGTGAATGACGGGACAGAGAGTACCCTCAGCAAGTTTGCTGATTACATAAAACCATGAGGACTGGTGATACACCAGAGAGTTGTGCTGCCAACCTTCTTGACATTTCAGAGAAATAGGCTGAGAGGACCCTTATTAAGGTCAACAAGAGGAAGTGCAATGTCTGCACACGGGGAAGAACAAACTTATGCACCAGTACATGCTGTGGGCCAACCAGCTGGAAAGCAGCTTGGCTGAAAAGGACCTGTGGGTTCTGGTGGACACCAAGTTAAACATCAGCCAGCAATGCACCATTGACACAGACAAGGCTAAAGGCATCCTGGGTTGCATTACGAGGAGTGCTGCCAGCAGGTGGAGCGAGGTGATCCTTCCCCTCTAACAAGCACTAGTAAGGCCACATCTAGAGTACTGTGTTCAGTTCTGGGCTACTCAGAACAAAGTAGACACAAACATACAAGGAATAGTCCAGTAAAGGGCCACAAAGATGATTAAGGGGCCAGAACACCTCTCGTAAGAGGAGAGGCTGAGAGAGTTGAGACTATTCAGACTGGCTCAGGGAGGATTGCATCAATATGTATAAACATCTGAAGGAAGAGTATAAAGAAGATGGAGACGGGATTTTTTTCAGTGGTATCCAGGGACAGGACCATAGGCAATGGGCACAAACTGAAAGAGAGGAGGTTCCCTCAGAACATCAGGAAGTACTTTTTCACTGTGAAGGTGACCGAGCACTGGTAAAGGCTGTCTGGGGAGGTTGTGGAGTCTCCTTCCATGGAGATATTCAAAAGTTATCTGGACACAGTGCTTAACAACCAGCTCTAGGTGACACTAATTGAGAAGGAAGTTGGACCAGACCACATGACTTTCAGAGATCCCCTTGAGCCTCAACCATTCTGTGATTCTGTGATCCCATAGCCAATCTCAGTGGTATCTCACTAAATTATTTTTGCAACATTGAAAGAAAACATAGGTACTAAGTTCGCACACTAAAAAAAATATTCTTTGAGGGACCCTATCTTTTGTCTTTGATTTCCTAACCACCCATCTCAGAAAGGATTAATGTAATGTTTGCTGTGAAATATATATATTTTTTCTTTTAAAAAATATTAATTTGCCAAGTAAGATGGCATTACTAGGTCTGAGAAAATAAATTAATCTGTCCCAAACTTCCCCTCCGCTCTCTAAAATTCTCCTATCTGCCACAGAAATTTAACCCTGTGCCAAAGAAAGCACAAAAGTCTTGTACCATTTTTTCCTACTCACTTCTAATTTCAAGATTGTAAATTAGTTGCAATGCTGCACCATTCTTTGGATAGTACTTTGCCATACATGACCCCTATATGCATATCTCTGCTTTCTGGAGCTAATCCATCATCAGAAGTATAGGCAATCTCTTTTCTATTGTATTGACAAAATCAGTTCACAGGATCACAGGATGTCAGGGGTTGGAAGGGACCTTGGAGTCTTCAAGTCCAACCCCCCTGCCAGAGCAGGATCATATAATCTAGCACAGGTCACACAGGAACGCATCCAAGAGGGTTTTGAAAATCTCCATTGAAGGAGACTCCACAACCTCTCTGGGGAGCCCATTCCAGTGCTCTGTGACCCTTACAGTAAGAAGTTCCTCCTCATGTTAAGGTGGAACCTAAAGGTGCTCCAGCTTACATCCATTCCCCCTTGTCCTATCACAGGGCATGAGTGAAAAGAGACTGTGCCTTTCCTCTTGACACTCAGTCCTCAGATATTTATAAACATTTATCAAATCCCCTCTCAGTCTTCTCTTCTCCAGACTAAAGAGCCCCAGGTGTCTCAGCCTTTCCTCATAAGGCATGTGTTCCAGTCTCTTAATCATCCTTGTAGCCCTCTGTCAGATTGTCTTCAGCAGATCCCTGCCTTTCTTGAACTGGGGAATGACTGAATGCCTCTAAGTCAGTTTGTTGTTGTAATTTTAGCAACATCTTAGTAACTCTCAGAATGCTTAAAAACTTCAGCAGTGACTTTTGTCACAAACATTAATATACTATATTAATTATGTTACATACACTACAAAGCAGTAATTTTGCTTTTTGCCAATGCAATAATGATTTGAAAATAAAAAGTAATAAAAAAAAAATCAAACAAGTGGTTTGTGAAAGTTATATTGAATAAATAACTGAATATTGTGAACAGCAGTTTTTGAATGCTGCAAGTCTTTTCCCAGCTTCTTCTTCATATACACGCAACATGTTTGTAAGAAAAGCAGACAGTGTTCTTAGACTGTTAAAGACACCATCAATCATTGTCTTGCTTGGTAATGCTTCAATTACTCTGGAAAAATACTGTCATTTTTATGGCTACAATCTGATGCAAGGAAAATCCCACCCACTCCCTCCCTAAACAGCAATATTTGCATATGAAAAATGTAGGTAGGCAGTGTTTGCAGGATGATGAACCTTTAATAAATCTTACTCTGTCTCCCAAGTATTTGGAAAGTATACTGCATGACAGTCAAGTTCTTTGTAGGATTAGCTTAATGCATTGTCATTTTATACTTTTCTGCATTACTTTTTCCTCTTACAGCTTTTGTGCATTAAATATTATACTTGACACTATGGTAAGTATCCTCATAACTTTTCCACTATAAATTGAATGAAGTATGAGTATTGGAGACATTTGGTAAAACATGGGACCAATACAGGTCACCAGCCTAATGGCTAATTATTTCCAGTATGTTATTGACAAGGATGGTCAGAGCCACATTACTGAGGATTTCACATAATGCAGTGTTACTTCCATACCAGAGAGGAGAAAAGAAAGTATTTCGATGTAAAGGAAAAAAAAACATTTATTCCAAAGAAAAATGGACCCAACAGATCTTCCAGTCTTCTAAGTATATTAAAAAAATGGAGAAGTGGAAAGGGAACAGAAACAGCTAAGGGGAAAAGAAAGATAAAAGGTGTAGGGGAAAAAGAAAGAAGAGGGAGAGGGACAGGGAAAGGGAGAGGAAATGTTAAAGTTTAACAGTAGGCAACAACTTGGTAAGAAATGTTAGTAGAACACAGTTGTGGATAATATTATAGAGCTACATTCTGTATGTTCCATCTTTAAGTGTTCTTTTTACAGGCTGTGCAGGTTCATGGTGTTCTTATGATCCTTCTGTTTATTCAGTACTTCCCTCTATTAGATCTTGCTTTTAGTCAGGTATTAAGTTCTTTTCAGCAATAACGATTGCATATTAGTTCAGTATGTAATTGAATGGAGTCTTGTTTCTCACTAAGAATGTTAGATGCCACTTTCTTTCAATGTATAATCATCAAGTGTTATTTGCACTAGTGAGTTCCTCCACCATTTCATCAGATTGACCTTTTCCTATAATATATGACTTTCTTATCTGTCCATGTGTTTTTACTGCATTTATTTTTTACTGCAATTATTAGTTCTTCGACCATTTCTTTGCTCATTCTAGGTACATATGTGCCAGACTACTTCCATTCCTAAACTGAAATTCACTACTTTGGGGTTTTGATTTTTTTTTTTTACAGACATTTGCTGTCAAATGTCCAAACTGGCCTATTAATTTGTGGTGGGTTGATCCAGGCTGGTGCCTACTCTATCACTCCCGCTCCTTAACTGGACTTGGGAGAGAAAATATAATGAAAGGCTGGTGGGTCAATATGAGGACAGGGAGAGATCACACACTGTTTACCATCACAGGCAAAATAGACTCGACTTGGGGAAATTAGCTTCATTTATTACCAATCTAATCAGAGTAGGATAATGAGAAATAAACCGAAATCTTAAAAAAAAATACCTTACCCTCAACCCTCCCTCCTTCCTGGGCTGAACTTTACTCCAAATTATCTCTTTTTCCCCCAGTGGCACAGGGGGACTGGGAATGAGGTTTGCAGTCAGTTCATCACATTTTGTCTCCGTTGCTCTTTCCTCCTCAGGGGGAGGAGTCCTCACACTCTCCCAAAGCTCCATCATGGGGCCCCTCACACAGGAGATAGATCTCTATGAACTTCTCTAATGTGAATCCTTCACACGGGCTGCAGATCTTCATTAAATGTTCCAGTGTGAATTCCTTCCATGGAGTGCAGTTTATAGAAACAGACTACTCCAGTGTGGATCCCCCACAGGGTCACAAGTCCTACTAGCAAACCTGCTCCAGAGTGGGTTCCTGTCTCCACAGGTCCTGCCATGAGTGTGCTCCAGGCTAGGATTCCTATGAAGTCACAGCCTCCTTTGGGTGCATCCATCTGCTCCAGCATGGGGTCCTCCATGGGCTGTAGGTGGCTACCTGCTCCATTATTAACTTCCATGGGCTGCAGGGGCATAGCTTGTCTCACCATGGTCTTCACCATGAGCTGCAGGGGAATCTCTGTTCTGGCACTTGGAGCACCTTCTCCCCATCCTTCACTGACATTGGTGTCTGCAGAGTTGTTTCTTTCACATATTCTCACTTCTCTGTTCTGACTGCTGCTACACAGGTTTGGTCTTTTTCCCCTTCTTTTCTGTTTTCTTTTTTTCTTTTTTTTTCCTTCTTTTCCCCCCTTCTGCCAGATAAAAGTAGCATGCTAAGAATCATAGTCTCCAATTTTCAGATAGTAAACAATAAGCAGAAAAGTGAGTCAGACATTATGATGAAATTGCTTCAAATATATTTTAGAAGAGCAACCTATCAGTAAGAAATGCTAAAATCAATTGTAAAATCTCTCATTTTCTCCCTTTGCTCTCTTTATTTTCTTCTAACACGCTTACCTCTATTCTGCCACTTTCACACTGGTACAGACACAAGCTGGATCTACTTTATACCTCCCATTTGAATTCAGGAATAATAACCACCTTGATTGCTTTATGCATGTTGTTGTTCTTCTCCACTCTACTTAAAAAAAAAATAAAAATTTCAGAGCATACTTGTTGCCACCTGGAAAGTATATGGCTTCATCCTCATGATTATTTGAACAGCCACTTTAGAGTCACATTGTGAACACCTCAACAAATGCAATAGAAGATATTATTATTGTAGATGTGATAGACTACTTCATATAAGAAGATTTCTCAGTTAATATTACGTAGAGATTATATGTATATTTATATGCAAAATTCAGTGATACATCTTTTCTATTTAAAGTACTGTATCATATGCAAATATCATAATGGAGAACAAAAACCTGCATCCGCTTATTAATAGAAGATATCCATCAATACATATGGTTTATATGCTACTGAATGCTGTGCAAGTCATCTTTGACTCATCTGTATCTAAATCAGCCTAAGTAATTTAGTAAATGTATACAGCCTAGGTAAATCTAAATTTAAATTCAATTTATAAGTGAGCATTTTCACTGAATCATATATTCTCACTTGACCAGCTCCTTGGCACAGCACATTACCTTGTTGCTTCCTGTATATTCTCTGTTGAAAACAATAGAAATACTCAGACAGAAAAGTCTTATTCTTTACAAGGCTGGCCAGTGGTCACCCCATGGAAAAACTGTACTGGTATGAGCTGAGTTTTATAACACCAGGTCTTCTAGGAAGTATCTTCAGTCAAATACATGATACTTACTGCCAGATGACCCTTATCATTACTGCATTACCTTTCCATTTTTTTCTTCTCCAGTAAGACCACTCATCTACCAATGAGGTTTTTGCAGGTTTCTAGAGCTTAGCTATAACAAGGACATTAAAAATGGACAAACGTGGAGGAAGTAGAGAAGTATTTATGATTTTTAATTCTGGAGATGCCCACATACTGTATGAGACTAAAAAAAGTACACATAAGGAACTTGACCAATTGTTCATTTCTGCTGATTTATAGTAAAATGAAGCAGTGATGGTGCCAGTATGCTATCATTTTGTTTAAATGCAAGATGGAAACAGAGGAAATTTGTTTCAGTATTTAAATCATTGCAAATCAAGTTAGCCTATGTAAAGGCATTTTACAGAAAAGGTTTCATGGTTGTTATTGCCATTTGGGCATGACAAAACAGTGCAATGATTTTACGCTCAAGTTTTTATAGGCTCCCCTTAGGGTATAGACAATATATTTAAAAGTCACAGTTAGGCTTGCTGACAGAACTCACATGGCTCCTTATCCCTATTTACATCTCCCACACTGTAGAGGGAGCGACAAGAATTGAAGTTAAAAGTTAAGTTGCAGTTATTCATTACACTCCAATAACATCTCAGTTAATTAAATATTTACTAAACATTCTGGTCCTACATCCCTTTTATATACAAGCTCTAATGGGACAGGCAGCTCCAAGGAGCTGACTATGGCTCATCAATTCAAACTCTTTTAGCCCAAGCACTTGGTCCCTGAAATAAGTGTCAAACCTGCATGCTGGGTAAGTTTCTACCCACCTGAACACATCCAGTTCCTAAAATCAACTCTGGTCCCTGGTGTACCAGAATGAAGTAGACAATTCCAACAGTCCTACCCTCCACCTCTTTGTGCAGTCTGTGTAAGTAAGCTTCTGAATGTATACATATGCCAGTTAGAAGTATCCAGGTTTATATGTTACAAGTTCAGTAGTATGCAGTGTGGTGTGAAAATAATGGCTGCATTAGTCACACACACAGAGTCATAAATGAATTACGCAGGACCTCTAACCCAACACCAGGTTTATTAACTTAGGCAGAGTACCATGCTTACACTGCTGTCCTGCCTGTAGCACTGGGACTAGCCTGACATCTCATATCTCTGCTAGCAGTCAGCTAGTTCAGTTCTGTGTCACGGACATGCACATAGTGTAGAAATTTTCTTATAAAGAAACCACAGATAATGTTTTACTCACAAAAGACAGACACACAATTTTTTATACAAACACACACCCCCTTCCCTTCAACTCAGACACATCATCTTACAGAGGCATGTGATTATCTTTTGGATAGGGGAGTAAATAGAGAATATCCATTGCTAAACATATAGGTTAAAACAGATTGTAATAAATGGCCATGAATTTTAGTTGAGTTTTAGCCATATCTCACACAGACTGCTAACATTAAAAAATATCACACTTATTCTTCAGTGAAATGCAGTCACTTAAAAAACCCATAGAACAACCTAAATACAAATCAAAGCAGCTCTTTGATGGTGACCAGAGGTTTGTGCTATTAAAGATATGAATGATGCCTAATAAATCACAATTATTGCAGAGTCCACAATCTCTTATCAGATAAGGATAGCAATTATCTAGGAATGTATTTAGCACATAAATGATAGTTACAAACAATATATGTAACTGAAATCACATATTTTCCATAAAAATTCTTTCTTTCACCTTTTTAAGACGTTTTTTTCAGTCTTGGCCTATGTTTGAATATTTCCACTGTTCCCTTAATAAACTGAGGGGTCTATACTCTCTTCCCATTTTAAGTGAAATTTTGTTAATATAAAATTAACAACAAAACAGATCTCCACCGTTCCCTGACTTTTTTTTTTTTTTCTCCTGAAATAGATTGCTTTAAAAATAGCGTTACTACAATTGTGCTTCAATTAAAACTATTGAGAATGAAAATTTTAAACTGCTGAGAAACCCTACCACTTTCCCATGGACAAATATGTCATCTTTGGTTTGCTGGTGGGGAGAAGAAGCAAAGAACATAAAATAGGTCCCTTTTCTGAAACAAAACAGGGCACTAGAGTCACTGAATTCATTCAGCCCAACAACATTACAGGAAAAAAAATAAAAGTGGTCTTCAAGAAACTAAGTAAAAGTCTTTCAACTGTCTGCTATTAAATTCTAGGTATGTATACAAAATGGAAGCATGTAATGCATTAAAATGCACAGGTCTCATTTTAATACACAATATGCACAGTAGTGCCTATAAAACATACACATTTAAACTGTAACTTTCTCCAGATTTAAAACCACTTCTCCCCTTCGTTCATTTTTGTATCATACTGTTCACACAAACCTTCTACCTACACCTGTATATAAAGCATATTGGGACAGAAAATGTGTAAATCCATAAGGTCCTAAAAAATTCAAAACAAGGAAATCACATAGGAAAGCCAAGCACCCACCATTAATAGCAATTGTCCTCCATCTTCATCTCAGGATGGCTGTGTCTCACAGTAGAAAGAAATAAAAAGTGTTTAAGGTAGCTTTAACTATGTAAGATAGGGCTTTGAAGATAAATCATCTTTAATACAACTTAAGAATTGGTTAACTGAAAATCCTTCATTTATTGACACATCACACACTCATTTGTGACCATTGCTGATGTGTACATCCACTTTAGGCTAGTTGAAAATGGTTTTCTTTGTTTAATGTTATAATACAGTATAAAGCTTTTTGAAGTAATTTAACCTGCAAATGACTTAGACTTCAATAGTGTTAAAAGGGAAAGGTCACAGCTTTCTTATCAGGGAAAACTTGTCAGAATTATTGAAGAACACTTCTGCTCAATCAGCACATTTGGATGCTCAGTAAGATTTACACACTAGGAACAAAATTAATCATAGAATCATAGAATGTTTTAGGCGGGAAAGGACCTCTAGAGGTCATCTGGTCCAACCTCCCTACACACGTAGGGACATCTCTACCTAGGGCAGGTTGCTCAGAGCCCCATCAAGCCTGACCTTGATTGACTCCAGGGATGGGGCCTCCACCACCTCTATGGGAAGCCCATTCCAGTGATCTATCAATGGTTAATAAATGGTATGTCTTCTCATTGAATTAACGTGATATTCCATTATTATCCAAGCTAGGTCTCAGAATGTTTTTCTGAATCCAAAGCCTCTTTGTTTAAGTCTGAGTGTTCAAAGACAAAGATAAGTCAGATGAGATGGAAGTGCAGAAATGCAAATTCCATGAAATATTAAAAAAAATAGTTTGCTATTCCTATGCATAGAAACATAGAGAGATATAGAAATGTCTGGGTTGGAAGGGACTTCTAGAGGTCATCTAGTCCAACCCCCATGATGAGACCAGGGACATCGTCAACTAGAGAAGGTTGCTCAGAGCCTCATGAAGTCTAACCTTGTATGTCTTCAGGGATGGGGCCTCAACCACCTCCCTGAGCAACCTGTTCCAGAGCCCCACCACTCTCGTGGTAAAGAACTTCCTCCTTATTTCTAATCTAAATCTACTGCTTTCTAATTTAAAAACATTGTTCCTCATCCTTTCACTCCAGGCCTTTGTAAGCAGGCCCTCTCCAGGCTTTTTGTAAGCTCCCTTCAGGTACTGGAAGGTGGCTATTAGGTCTCCCCTGGAGCCTTCTCTTCTCCAGGCTGAACAATCCCAGCTCCCTCAGCCTGTCCTCACAGGAGAGGTGCTCCAGCCC
>JANHFX010003138.1:406-17894 GCA_027560015.1 Chloroceryle amazona | reverse complement strand
TCCTCTCCTCTCCTCTCCTCTCCTCTCCTCTCCTCTCCTCTCCTTCCTATTCCCTTCTCTTCTTTTCTCCATTCTTTTCCCAAAATAATAGGATATAAAATGCAAACTCTCATTCCCAAACCCATAAGATAATCATGTACCTTCTGCTGTTGCTGCTGTTCCTGCTGCCAGCACTGTCAGCAGCTCCAGTGCTTCTATAGCAACAACTACTTCCAACTGTGCAGTACTTGCAAGTAATTTAGGTGCATAAGACAACAATATTTTAGTGAGGACTGTATGTTATATGCTTGAAACATAACATTTGTCAATAATCCCTGAGGTCACCCCTAATTATAATTTTTCTGTATCTTTTCCAGCCCACTCACCCCATTTTCCTGGGAAACATCAGTTTGCAAGGAAATTTTAGGAAAAAAACCACAACCTTATACCAAATACATAAAAAAATCAATATGTATATAAATTTAACAGCCAAAAAATCATCTCAGGCAGTTACTGACAAGAAGGCATAGGTAACAAGGTAGCTTGACCATCTTAAGCAAAAAAAAAAGCAGCTGGAGCATTTCTCCTTTGTTCAGAAATCTGCCCTTTGCCTCAGATTGCACAGGGAGAACATTTCATCTCTTTGGAGTCATGAAGACATTTTCAAGCTGCCAGAACAGTAACCTAAACCCCAAAATTCTCTTGGCCACCCCAGACTGTACAGTCTATCATCCAGAAAAGCATAAGCAGGAACAAAGATGCAGCTCCATGGCTAGAAGATTACAAAAGCACAGACGGGCTCAGTAAGTAAAAGACAGAGACCTGGCTGTCATCAGTTTGCAAGAGGTCCGTGTTGCAGCATATGGAATTTCTTGCTGTGAACAATCCCATGCTTAGCCCACTTTTCCCACTACTAGAGAGTACCTCAAATCATGGAAGAAACATGGGGCATAATGAGATAACATAAGTCCATTATGCCTTTGGATATTACCATACGACACTTTCACGTACTTGTTTCAGTGCCTTTTTTTTTTCCACCAGTACAACACATTAAGTTTTGAAGAAAAGAGTGTTTGTTATAAGAGCATAAAGCTGAATCAATCAGTAATATTTACTGGACTTGGAAGACATCACACATAGAAACACTTGAGTCTAATACTTCTGTTTGCTTAGCAAGGCTCTGTAAACTCTTGTAAATTGTAGTTTCCTCTACAAAGATAATAAATGTGAAGATGTCACACAGCTCTTCCAGAGGTACCAGCTGCTACAGTATTCAGTAGGAATGTCATCTGATGCTGTCACCTAAAGTCTGGACTTTGCAGGAAGATTTGCTCACAAGGAGGCTGTTTGAAGAAAAAGTACAGTAAATAACTGAAATACAGTTCAGAGCATGAAAAGGTCCCAGTTCCTCATGTCCCCAGATTTCTTTTGTTCCTGTGTTTGCCCTCATACTGCACATAATCACTACTAGTAGAGCTCATGCATTTATATACATTTACTGGCCCAGCATGGTATTCACTCTCTAAGTTTTGCTCATGTTCCTGGATTCCTATATACACTGATAAAATTAATATAGAAGTGTGTGCAATAGGAAATCCTCCTAAATGAACATTCAAATTTTTGTGTTTCTTTACCATTCTTACAACAAGGCTGAAAAATCAGAGTAATATTTTAGACAGTGTGAAAGTGGCATCTTCATGTTTTTCTTTTGCCAAATTTCATACCACTTCTCAATATAGGAGCCTATAAAAAGACACGTCTACTTTTTCTCAGATTTAAACACTTAATCCCTTGTCTTCAATAAGAAAGTAAAAAGGCTAAATTTCATCTTCTGTCCAATAGAGGGTAGCTTGCTTCCTTATGAAAACAGACCCATTCAGCCTTTGTGGACCCATTCAGCAAGGCACCTGTGGAAACCTCTTTTATCACCAGTTCAGATTTCACCACCCCCACTCATTCTGAATTGGTTTGCAAGACAATAAAGACACCGCCTACCCACCACAGCCTAGGCTATATGCCTAAAAAGAAACAAAGATGCAGCCCCATGGCTAGAAGACTGCAAAAGCACAGACTGGCTCAGTAAGTAAAAGACAGAGACCTGGCTGTATTCAGTTTGCAAGAGGTCCATGTAGCAGTATATGGAATTTCTTGCTGTGAACGATCATGCTTAGCCCTAGAAAATGGTGGGTAAGATCATAAACTTCCTGTATAACCTGAGTGAAATTCAAGTGAATGAAACATATCTCTGCCTCCACAGTACCACAGGGACAAATCTTGAAGACTCTTAAATTCTCATTTGAAAAGTACAAATCCTATTGGCAAGTTGTGCACAGGATCCAGGCAAGGTTGGGGAAGCAGGTTGGTCTTATGAACCCATATATTAAGATAGGGATGACATTTGATAGAAAATATAAACCCTGTAGACAACTGACAAAAGTGCAAGAAATGATAATCAAAAACTGTCTTCCAGCATTAGTCTTTTGCAAAGATCTAAGAAAGAGGCTTGTTAACTAGACTTAACAGTGTCTTGGCATTGTTAACTCTTTTTGGCCCAGATTCCTCTGGAGAGTGATTAAATACCGTACATCCCATATTTTGTCAGAGTCATTTGTCACTGGGCATGAAGATGGAACATTTTGTTGGTAGACAGTTCCACCTATATTCAAGTCTGAGGTTTTTGCTCAGCTCAATTTTTCACCTTCTGTCCCTGGCACAGCTGGGTGTCTGCTTAAAATTTATTTTCCAGTGCAGCACTTCTAGGCTTTCCTCCCACTGCTGCACACAGCCCTTGAATTCCATCCCCTTACACATTTCTTTCAGGTTAGCAGCCTCTACTGGCTAAATGCTCAGCTTCATCATTCTTCCTACCCTAAAACTGAAGGAAAATAAGGCATATACCTCCTTCCTCTGGGGGGCTCACCACAGCATTGTGTTCTTCTAAATCGTTCATGTCAGGAACTATTTATCTGTGTGCCTGAGAAAAACACTTTTCCAGATCAAATGATATGTCTTTTTGGACTACTACCATTCAAACAGACATGAAAACAGACAGATGTGATCCTCCCAATTTGTTCTGTTAACCTGCTCCCTTACTCATTTCCAACTATGCAAGTAAAACATTCTGCTCCATAATAAATTCAGCATCATACTTTCTGGAACAAAATTAAACCATTTCTCACAAAAATGTCTTCATTTTTTGGTGTTTTTTTTTGTTTGTTTGTGGGTTTGTTTTCTTTGTTTGTTTTTGGGTTGTTGTTTTGTTCTTTGGGGTTTTTTGGTAATAGCTTTCTCTGTCTTTCCAACTGTCAGGGAATAATTTTCTTCAAAAAAATTGGGCATATATCTCATGTTTCAGTACTCTTCTTAGTGTATATATACATATACTGAAGCCTAGTTTAGGAACAGAATATATAGCATCATCATTTTCAAAAGCAATTTGAACACATAAAGACTCCCCAGACTATTCCAAACTACATGCAGAATATCAACATGATAGACCAAAGAAGGAATCTCAAGATGTCAACAAAGCATACTTAATAGACATTTGGGGGAAAAAAATTAATCACTTTAGTTCTTACTGAATGATTTGGCCCTGAATGTATTCTACACACTATTAGAGAAATACTGAGGAGATTCAAAAGGCTGTAACAAAGAATGGAAACAATGAGTGTCATGCTTCATGAAAGAACAGACATTTGGTTCACATAGAATTTATTATAGCATCAACTAAGGCAATCTGAAATCCTCAGAAATCATAGAACATGTTACAAAAGAATAATAATAATAATATTTGGACTAGTAATGGAAATCTTTTTTAATGATAATGTATTGTATTTCTTTTTTATTTGTGTGTGGCTTTTATATCTTTAGAGTACACTGCTCACATACTCATACTTCTCTGCAGATTGAAATGGAAAACAGAGTTTATTGATGATACAGTTGTAATGTTATACTGGCATACTTGGAAAAAACGTAAGAAAAAGAGGAGAAATAAACTTACTTATTTAATCACATGATTCCATTAGCTGAGACTTTAATCAAGATAACAAAATAAAACTGTAGAAAGTAGCAAGAACTTACTAGGTTGAGCTGACTCTCTTATAAAAATTGCCTGCCTGAGAGAGGAATGGATGTAGATCTGGCCTATTGGGAGAGGCTTTGCCAGCTCTAAGTGAATGCTATGTCTTCAGCTTGCATCCTGCTCTATAACTCACAGGCTGAGAAGCTGTCTCAGCATGGACATCCAAAAGCACACAAAAAAGCTCATTTAATGTAGAAGATAAAAATAGCATAATATTTGCATCTTCTCCAAACATCTCATTTGAGAGTAAAAATTCGTTCTTTCTCATTAGTCACCACAATTTAAAGCTCATTATTGACCCTACTTTTGGTTTGAATTTCATCCTAGCAATAAACCAGAAAGTGTTTTCACCCTCCTACTACTCCTCTGCAAGGCAGTCAGCCAAAAAAGCAAGCTAACATCATCACCACAGTTTGATACTGTAATCCTGCCCAGCACTTCATGCCATTGCCACACATGCAGGCAGAATAAAACTGTGGAGTGTACCCAAACAGATCTTGTTCTGTGCTAGGTGGAACTGCATCGAAGCAGTCCAGTCATTCAAAAGTTTCTCCTTTGAATGTATTTTCCAATATTAATGGCAACCTAGTCACAAGCAAGTGTGAAATACTGACTGTGGTGAGGAACAGACATTGCTAAAAATGAATGTGAAGGCATTTCATTCAGATACTGTTATGTCCACTTCTTCCCCTGCTTCAGGTGCTGACATGTTTGGCAATGCTGACAATGAAGAGGTCAGTGCTAAGAGGTGACAACAATGGACTAGAGTGAAAAGAGAAATCTTCCAGATAGGAGTTTAGCAACATTACATGTTTTGGCTCTGTGAACCCACATGATTAAAACAAGAAAATAAATAAGCCTTGGTGTGAATGGTTGTTCCCATATCACAGACTCTTCAAGAATATATTTAACATGGAAGAGAGAACCAAGCATCACACAGAGGCTCAAGACTGGCTATATTTCCACAAGTTGTTAATCATAAGGGCTTTGCCCAATAAACCACAGATGGGTTAGGTTCTACTTTAAGATAGTCATGAAGCCAAAACTTAGGGAAATAATAACTCAGTCTCACTTGCAGACTGCAAATATGAATAAATTCCTCTAGGATTTGTTTGTGATGAATGATACCTCAAGGCTAGTTTGCTAATTACTGTAGAAACAAAATCAAACACAGCACATTGCTACTGAAGCTGTGAAACAAGTATATTTGTTGCTGTATATGTATGGCCTTGGATGTTTTGCCATCAAACTTTTTTTCAGAGGTTCAGTAACATGAAAAGATGAACAATCTGTCAATATTAAATATATTCACAGTTAGTCTGGCTTGAGAGGAAACTGAGAGGAGGTGATTTCAAGAAGGTGCTTGATACCTACAATTTCTACCTAGTAGTTATGCCATCAGTTTGGTCTTATTGGAAAGCAGCATTAAAAAATTTAAGAGGAAATGCTAGGACAGAAGCAAGCATTTAAATGAAAAAAAAAACAACAACAACAAAAAAAAGGATAATCATATTGTAGAGCTTATAATCCTCATTCTTTTCACTAAATACCCATCCCTTATACAGCCCACTTTAAAATGAAGAAGTGGCATCCGCTGTCTTCATGAGCATATGCATAATTACAGATAACTAGCTTACAGGTATTTCAGTCTGCATTATTAAACTTGTCAGATGAGAGTTGTTTGCAAGGCTCACCTCACTCATAAAGAATTGTCCATTTCTAATGACATTAATTAGTAATCTTTGACCACAACAGGCTTGAATACTTGAGCTAGCAGCAGCACTCTCGACCCTTGCCGCAAGTGACTTGAAGAGCTGTATAGCTTATCAAAAAGATTGAGAGGTGACTTGATTACACCATGTAAGTACCTTCACATGGAGAAAATACAAGGGCTGTCTAATCTAACAGAGGCATAACAAAAACTAGAGCTGAAAACTGAAGTCAAGCAAATTAAGCAGGAAATAAAGCACACCATTTCTATATCACACTATTCTATACCACACTATTTCAATAACTATAAGGAAGAAAACCACTGGAACAAGCTCCAAAGGTATCAATAGATTCTTGAGTTCCTACAGTCTCAAGAACAACACTGGATATCTACAAGGAAGTCATGCTTTAGCCAAACACAGTGTGCCTCAGCTGAAATACAGGTTATTGTTCTCAGCTACAAGGAATTTAATGACCCGTGATATGCAATAGGTCAGACAGACTTCAACATCTATTACTGTGGGAGAGGTAGTATTTTTTTTTACTATACTAGATGATGTTGCTGCAAAACATGCAGACTTTCAAGTACACAAACCTTCCTTTAGGTCTGACATAAACTAAAGTAGCGAGTTACAAGTCTATAAACAAGTAGAAAACAATTGCTCCAAGTTTGACTGCTGTTGCTCGTGTTACACATCCAGGGTTAAAATGGCAGGACGTAAAAGCAAGGGCTACTGATATGAAGCAGGGTGCTTCATCTTGTACTGTTTTGGATGAGTGATAGTGGTAGAGGAACAGACTAGAACCTGCTTTTTAACAACAAAACATGAAGAGAACAACTGCTGCCTCTTCTGTTGCTGATCCCAGGCGCTCTGTTAGCTTTGTTAGAATGTGTAACAGGAATAGGGATGTGTCTAAGCCTATTTAGTCTTTTCTTTGTATTTTGCAAGTAAGGAAACTCTGAAAGCTTTCTGTTAAGAACCACAGTGAAAGCTCAACAGCTCTCTCCTACTGTTCAATTAGATCTTGTCATGCCAGAAGGAGGCCATATATAAAGCAATATCAAAGGCTCCATTACCCATTATTAGTCTCTTGAACTGTTTAGTTGTCTTCCTGCACAACAGTTCATTGATTATAAGCTAGTGGTCAGACAGATCCTCAGCAGGAGGTTCATAAGCATTATTCCATTATATCAATGAAACTATGTAGATGTATGACTTCTGAGAAAGTCCAGAAGTTTTGACCTTTTCATTGTCAAATGGGATTTTCCCATGGTCCCATCCATTGGGTTTTCACTTAAAAAGGTTAATCTATGTGTTTAATATGGCAATAATAAGACAAAGTATTTAGGTAATTTTTGCTATGACACTAAGAATAAATATTGTAATTGGCAAAGTAGTTAAGCCACTCAGAGGCAAATTAAGCTTTTAAACTGCCTTTATTTAAGTGGGGGAATTGAGCATAATTATGCTCTGGTAAATATCAAAAAGGGTGCTACCTCACCTGCAGATTTCCAACAGCAAAATTTCACTGGCTTCAACACACCGATACCATAAATGAGGTACCACATGGGCCTATCTCATGATCTTGAGGTGTTTATTCAACTAGCCTGGTATTTAATCTGGTATTTATTGATTGCTAGGTGAAGTAAACTGTTTGCTATAGCAACAACAGTAAGTTCGCAGTACTCACCTAATTAACTGGTCTCTCTTAAACTCTGTAATTTAAGCAACCCTCCTAGTAACAATGTTCCTAGAGCTCTTTAAGCAGAACCTGACAGCTTTTAGGCTGTCTTTTCTAACTAAACCTTCTACAGAGCTCCCCTGATAACTAACAAAATTTGGTAAAAGCACTAAAATCATCAAGCACAGAATGACAGACCAATGCACTTGCATTGATGAACATCATCATGGTACAGGCAAACTTCCTCTGGTGTCATGGGTTAAAACTGAGCTGGCCACTAAATAAATGACAGATGCTCTATGGCCCCCAAAGCAGAAAAGAGAGTGAATAGGGAGAGAGACTTATTGGTTGGACAGAAAACTAAAATGTCTTTAATGAAACAACAATCATAAAGAAGATAATAATAATGATGAAAAAAAAATAATTTACAAAAATCAGTATCAAACTCCTCCAGAGCCAAGGCTGAACTCTGTGACAGATTGGAACTGGATTCAGGAGCTCATGGATTGGAATTGAAGGTTGAAGAATGGACAGAGTCATCCTCTGTTGCTGGCCATAGAAGAAGAGAGCTTGACCCTTTTAATCCCTCCGCTTTATACAGAGTATGACATACATGTAATGGAGTACTTTTTTGGTCAGGTTTGTGTCACCTGTCCTGTTCACTTCTCCCTACGAGTGCAACTTTTTTACTTCCATTCCTTTCACTTATGGCACTCCAATGTGGTATGCAAGATTTAGCAGTGACCTTGGTTTCTATAGGAGCAAATAAAAGCAAAACCCTTTCTGCACACTAGTCCTTAGTAGCAACTATAAACACTGAGCATTATCACTTCTAGAAGCCTACACTGGCTGAAGAAAATGTGCCCTCAACTTCAGAAAGACCAGTCACTTAACTGAAAAGTAAAATCACTGAACAGAGAATTGGTTCTTTTCTAGCTCAAACCAGGACACCTGTCCATCACCCATTCACATTTTTCTCTTTACTGCTATCTTATGTCCCAATTTAAGGGCAGAAAAAAAGGACAACTTTACAGACTGTTTCTATAAACAGGTAATTATCAGAAGCATAACAAATTTCACCTTCCCTTGATCCTAACACAGATTTTCCAACTAATATCAGCAGTGAAATTAAAACACATTTTATGAATTGGAAGAGTGCACCAATCCAGAGTTATTCTTCATCCAATAATCACTACAGCTACTGATAACTCAGAATTGAATGGATTGGAAAAGCAACATAATAGTAACTAGGTAACAATAAATTGCCGTACAAGCAACGGTGACAGTAATAGCAGCTCATAGCAATAGGTAGTTATAGACAGTGGCTTTGCTTTAGCAAAGATGTTTAATTAGAACCCTTGCTTAACTGAGTACTACAGCATAATGTAGCAGGGATGATTTATGAAAAAAAAGCCAGGACTAGATGTATTTTAACCAGTAAACAAAGCTAGGAGAGAACTCCATCAACTTACAAAATTCTTCTGTGGATTCTTCATAAATTGTTTGTACTTAGAACAGAATTCTGTCAGTGGGTAATCTCACCTTGATACTTAGCATAATATCCAGCTGCTGAAAGCACATGCTTGTAAATACACCCCATTTTAGCTTTCTTACTACAACATGTATGGCTACTATTTTCAACAGGTATGGATACACTTGTAGAGAAAGATAAATCCTTTACTGATTTAATGCTCTAAAATAGTCCAAAATATAACTCCACCAAAATCTGTTAGGAAATAATCCATTTCCCCAGTGATCTTAGTTCTAGATAAACTAATCCCTCCAGCAGAGACTACACATTTTATTAGCAGCAACTTAGTATAGCAAATGAGTGAATAAAAGTTATTATCCTCACAGTAATGGAGAAGAAATCTCAGTAGTCAAATCTATTCAACAAAAATGGTGGACAGATGACTAAAAAGGGGAGCTTTATTGGAATTCATGTCCATCTGTCAGGAAGTATACTGGGTCTGGCTGGGATGGAGTTAATTTTCTTCATATGGTGGATTTGTGACTAAAAAGGTGTTGATAACACACCAATGTTTTGGCTATTACTGAACAGTTCTTGAACGCCACCAAGACTTTCACTTTTTTCCATTCTGACCCCTCTAGGAAATAGGTTAGGGGTACACAGGAGTTTGGCAGGGTGTACAGATGCCCCCAGCTCACCAGAAGGATATCCCATATCATATGACATCATGGTCAGTGATAAGACTTCAGGAAAAAGAGGAAGAAGGGGGTGGCAGCAGGAGGAAAGGCATTCAAGTTATGGTGTTTGTTGTCCCCAGAAAGATAGGTGTGCTAAGGCCCTGATTTGCTGGAAAGGATGGAACTTGCCCACCAATGGAAAGTAGTGAATTCATTCCTTCTTTCAGTTTGCTTGCACATGAAGGATTTTTTCACTTATGAAACTGTTCTTAATTTGATGCATGAGGTTTCCACTTCTGCTTTTCTGATGTTCTTCCCATCCTGCTGCAGGGAGAGTGAGTCAGAGGCTGGTGGGTACTTAGTTGCCAGTTGGGGTCAAACCACCACAAGAAGGAAAAAAGCCTAAGCACAGAAATCATGGGCATAGAAAAAGAAGATGGTGAGAATGACTGACAGAAGAGAATAACTGAATCCCATTCTGAGAAGGAGAGGGACTAGGTCTGGGGTGGCAGATGAAAACTAGTACATTTCCTTTCAGATGCCAGGAATAGATAAAGGCAAACAAGCCATTCAGGTAATGCTGAAGACATTTCAGCTAGTGGATGGAGGCTTAAAAACCAAACTCAAAATATCATCAAAAGCAGAATGATTTGATTAAATGTAACCCGAGGAAAGCATAGGGACTAAAGAAGAAAGAAATTTTCTGAGCTGAATGAAGGGGTCAGATAAGTGTGCACCTTGTAGAGACATTACCCTCACTTATTCCTTCAGGAAGGGTGAGACAGAAACATACATATCAACCACATAACATTATGTTTTTTAAACAACTTAAAGCAAATCTTCCTGTATGAATGGAAGGAATTTAAATCAATTCCTTTTCAAGCTTTTCTGACTTTGCTGTGAAGTCCATACTACATTCCTAAGCCTTCATCTGCCAGGCTTACAGGATAGGGTAGACATGATTTCCCTTGGCTCTGCACCACTTCTCCAGAGCTGCAGAAGTTTGGAAAGGGCAGAATCACCAGTAAGGACATTAAAAGAAAAAAAAATAAAAATGATAAGAATCTTTGTATGACAATATTATTCACAAGCTCCCAAGAGCTGTGTTGGATATTTTAGGAGTCATGTTAAAATTTCCAAGTCCTTCAGTGCTTTGGGATGAACTAGGTATCACTACAAGAAGTTGTCCCTTGCCACACATGCACCAAGGTGACAATTAGAGATGTATAGCACCACTCCTGATGTCATCTCCTTATTCCTCCTGGAACATAAAGTCTCTAGGGTTCTACAATGATTTTAGAAAGAAAAATGAGCAGCAGATCTTTCTTTGAATCTTCTCATAACAGAGTTAAGCATAATTTCCATAGCCTAAATGACATCTTTATTCTGGTACCCACTGTTCTCCAGAGAAAATTAGAAACTAGGTTATATAGCAGAACCTGTTTTCTGTTCTGTCTTATCTTCTGTAAAAATAATAAACTTGCTCACCTTCAAACTTGTATTACTTCCTGCACTTAAAATATATTTCATTTCTCAGGACCACATGTGACAGAAAGAAATTTTTGCAAAATGCTTATTTGTCCATTTTATGTTTATTCACAAAGACAAAATACTGTTACTTTTTCTATCCTAAAGTACCAAAGATAGAAAGGAAATAACTGCTTACGCAGACTTGCCTTGATTTTGTTAATCAGTTCATTGCTCAGCCTAGCTTGTTTTATAAGAACTGTATGATCACCTGAGATCACTTGTGATAAGATGACAGGGCCACAAGATAAAGTTTTAAGGAAATAATACAGAAGTAAAAGTGTTTGCAAACTAGCTGTCAAGGCAGAGACTTTATTCTAAAGAGATGGGGGTTAACAACAGCCAAATTGGTTGGAAATATATGAATACAATTCTTTCAAAAATGCCATTTAAAAAATAATTTAAAAGAATATTGTAGCAATACACGCATCAAAGAAACTAAGGTCCGGAATAAAATGGTTGCTTAAGATGACAGTGTAGTGCATTCACCTGTGTGCGAGAGATTTCACTTCAAATATGACTAACTTAATGAGGAATGTAATTCTAGGTTTTACAGTTCCCAAGCAAGTCTCAAGCTGACAAGATACAGACCTCATATTTTATAATTACCACAGTTAAAGATATTGCATCTGTATAAAGAAATTATCAAATGATGGGTAAAAAAAGAAGTATACATGGGCACCATTCAAGTATGAAAACAGGAGCACAGTTCATCCCATTTTAAATCAGACATTGAAAAGAGACTAGATTTTTACTTTCCCCTAGTGACTGTAAATAAATCTTTAGTCACTAATTCAAATGTAGTATGCGCTATAGAAAAGTAAATGCAGGTGATGTCTACACAGTCTTTAGCTTTACAGTCTGTAGCTTAGATCCAAATAAATCTAACCAGATCATTAGAATCTGAGATGAGTCCTGCATGTGGGATTTATTTTTATTTTTTTTAAGGGAGGGAGACGGGAAATAGTTTAAAAAATTAGTAAGTCTCACATTTGTTTATCATAGGAACAAACAGAAATACAAAATCTTGATGATTTGGGGAGTTATGTTTCAGCCAGCCTTGCTAAAGCTGAGTAAAGTGTACTGAAGAAATCTGAAGGATTTGAATTAATATTCATTATAGAACAGCAGGAAGAGTACACAGATGCTGGAGACCTAATGATTGAGGACACAAACCAGTGATGCCTGAAGCATAACCAGGTGGCAGACTCCCTCAAAATCAGGCCTAGATGAAGGCACGAAAGATGAGAAACCTGTGCCATTTTTCTCAGTTACAGAAAAGGAGATACAGCATTTGCAACTTCATGTATTTGTGTCATCCAGATTCTCAGACAGTCCAGACTACCAGATTAGTAAAGAACTCCTTGTGAATTGAAGCAGAGTATTGTCAGACAAGATAATAAAAATATTTTTAGTCAGTTGCTGCTAGCTTTCTTCCAGAAACACAATAATACCTCTTATTCTTACCTGCATTGTGTGTTTGGGAACATGATGCAGCAGACTTAGTAATTAATTTTCAAATCTTTAAAGTCTCTGAAATGGTTTAAACCATTGACACTCTGAACATATGAGCATATTTTGCATTACATAATTTCAGGTTGAAGATGAGGATTTCTTAATAGACTGGTGCATTTCCTCTGCATCACTGGTATCTAAGAGTACTGTTAGTATGAGGATATTTTCCATCACTCATGCATCATAACCATCAGACAAGGATAAGTTTGTAGAGGATCTGTGTTTGTGAACAACACAATGTGCATTTTTATTCTTTTTTTTTTTCTGAGGAGGAAGTATTTTTTACCACATCTTCTTAAAATCAACAGTTGCTAAACAAGACTAATAATATAGTTCCTGTTCCTTTTTTGCAATATTTAACTAGGAAAAAAAGCTAGGTTTTTGGCATCTCACAAATTTCCTGGAACAAATGGAAATTATGGAGATTAAAATGCTATGTTTAACATATTCCAAAGACAGTCTGCAGTTACTTACTATTTTAAAAGATGCATTCCCAAGATAAGCCTCTATTTTTATTTTTTGTTGTTGAGCAATAGAAAGTTTCAAGTAATTATTATTTTCATGGCCTTCAACTTTTGAGGCTCAGGTACCCTAGGAGATTAGGACAGTGGCTCTGATCCAATTATCTCATTTTATAAAACCTGTCATTTATTCAAGATTTAAGTCATCCTTCTCTAATTAAGAGTTTCAATAAGATTTGTTTACATGATTAGATCAAAAAAAAAGAGAAGTATTCTACAACTCCAAATTTCATTTAACTATAGGATTCTTTCAGAAATACTGAAACAGAAAGGAAACGAAGTCTTTTTTTTTTTTTTTTTAAAAAAAAAAAAAAAAGCCAAAGGAAAAATAAAGAAAACCAAAACAAGATCATAAGCTCTGCCAGGAAATCCTACACAAACTTTGCAGGTGATACACAGATGAAGAAAAAAGAACCCAGAATCTATTACTCTGGCTCAGCTTTATTTCTATGAGAACATATTTGAGGATGAAAACCAGAGATGATTGGATCAGGACTAGAATCATTCTTAAAGGGTTCAGTCTTCATTTTATCCAGTACCATCTCTCTATTGTACAGAATGGTTGAAAGGCAATGGAATTTACAAAACAAGATCTATAACCTGTCCCTCTTTTCCACCACATGATTAGTTATTTTCCTAGTTTGTCAGAATAATTAGGGAATTCAATATCACAATTCTTATTAGACCAAAATACATTAAAATATCTGCTACCCTCTTTGAAAGTTATGAATTTAAACTAGACATTAGACTAAACATTAAATTCAAATTCCTGACAGAGCTGATTGCTATGTTCTACTGTGTTCATACTGCCATACTTGGTATTTTCTCCTTACCTTCTAATGAAAGATAACTATTTCTCTTGTGGAAGAAAAAGTGTTTTGATGACACCTAAATCAGTTTAAAATATACTCCTTTAAACAAAGCAGTAAATAAAAACTGCACTCCTATTCTCTGATTTATTTTTTTTTTGCACAAGTTTTCAGTTGAAAAAGACTGGAGAATGTAAATATTGCCTGCTGTGTTCTTTCTCCAGATATAGATATCCACAAGTTCAGATACTGGAAGAGATGTCATGTGGCCATTCCAGATCATGTCATTATGCTATAAATAGATATCCACAGGCATAGGAAGGAACCTTGTTGTGCTGCTGTTCACAATGATGACTGACTATACTAATGCTTTCCCTTTTGGTAATATAATCTTAGTTAATGACTGCTTCCCTCAGTAGTCTATTTTTGGAACGGATATTTAATTATATGTCTGGTTTATCATTTCTTATATTAATTACATCTAGAGGTCATGTGTTAGCACTTTTAATATTTAATGTTTTGAAAATAAATTAAAATACATAATTTAAGGATAACTAATTTCCAGATATTACAAAAGGATTACAGAAACAATTATGGTCTATACTGTAAGTCTAGATGACTCAAATGATGACTAAATGGAGGCTGAATCTTTCCTCTTTAGGATACCAGTTCAAATTCATGTGGTTTATTAGAGATGGAAAGCCATATCAAATATGGGTGGTTGAGTCATTTGCCGGAACAATGAAATTTATTTAGACTGGGATTTTCAAGGCATCCCATAAGTACCTTATCTCCTTAGGTACCTTTGGAAATTCTAACCTCAGCTCTTTTTGACTTCACAAAGTATAGAATCTTCACTCCCTTAAAATCAATGGGATCTCTGCCCTTGACTTCAGCAAGGCCAGAATTCAAACTATTCAGTCCAAGTCTTACTTCGTTAATTTCTTTTTCACAGCAGCCAATTTCGAGGGAGAGAATTGACTGTGTTTGAAGTTTAGTTTCCAAAGTCTCCAGGAATTTTATATTACATCCCAACTTATTACTTCGTGAGTAGAAGAAAGGTGGGATGCTACCTTAGCAAGAAAAGGCTGAAAACAAAAGAATGATCTGAGTATGAATAATGCTGTTTGGATACAGCCATTTGCCAAAAGACACTCTCCAAATTATTTGTCATGCTGTGATAGATTTTACAAATCCCAATACGGCTCAGGGTCCTAAATTCTGGCAATATCTGTAATGAAAGATGCAGCCCAATAAGATTTGTAATTAAGCTAGTCAGAAAACATAGGTGAAAACTGAGAATCATCACTCCTTTTTACAGATGAAGAGATAGGGCACTAACATGTGAAATGTTTTTTCAGACATCATATAAGAAGAAAGCAACAAATCCAAGAGCTGCATTGGGTCTTCAAAATCCTCAAGTACAGCAATGTAATGTATCCATCTGTAGTCAAATTTTTGTTTAAGAACTTGCATGCTGAAGTGTTAAAATTTTCAAATAAGATATCAGAGCATAAGAAGATCATCAAAATAAATAATTCTCAGAGTTTAAATAAATGTTTTTGGGTTCTTTTGGAACTAATTTCCCCTGAGCAAATTTCTTAAAAGGATCCTGTTGATGACACCAACCTGGGTGGTGAGGTTAACATGTCAGAAGGGAGAAACCTCTTATGAAGAGAACTGGACAGGCTGGAAGAGTAGCTACCAGCAACAATATGAACAACAATATGAAATTTAGCAAAGTACAAAGACCTGGTTCAGAATATCTAAATATCCCAGTACAGTCTAGGATCCATGTGGCTGGGGAACAGCCTTGCTGAAAGGGATCTGGGTGTCCTGGTGGACATCAAGCTGCATGTGAGTCAGCAGTGTGCTGATGCAGCAATAAAGGCAAATCAGATCCACAAGGACATCACAAGCAGAGACAGAGATGTGATCATCTCAGTCTACTCAGCACCTATTAGGCTACACTTGGAGTATTGTGCCCATTTCCAGTCCACACAATTCAAGAAAGCCATGGACAGGCTGGAGATGGTCCAAAGGAGGGTGCCAAAGATGTTCAAAGATCTGGAAAACCTGCCCTATCAGGAAACACAGAGGAATTAAGTCTTTTCTTCCAGGACAAGTGAGGGCTAAAGGGGGACCTCATCACAGTATTCCAGTACTTAAAGGGCTGCTTCAAAAAGGACAGAGTCTCTCTTCACAAGGAGACACATAGAGAAGACAAGGGAGTGCATTGGGCATGGTTTCACCTTGACATAATAAATAAGTTTTTTACAGTAATAACACCTATTCACTGAAATAACCTCCCCAGGGATGTGTTACGAGTCCCCATTGCTGAAGGTTTTCAAGGTGTGATTGGACAGAGTGCCAGATAATATCATCTAGTCTGCCTTTCCCATGAAAGCTTAGACTAGATACATTTTTGAGTTTCCTTCCAACTTGGGCTATTCTATGATTATATGATAAACTACTATATCACAATTATCAGAAATTGGTAGTGCTGAGATAATTGTCAAGGATTCTAATATTTATATATCTGAAAATAATTAAATATTTAAAGAATGTAAGACTAAAAGTAGCTCCTTCAGTATGGCCCAGCTCTTCTGACTTGCACTGAGATAACTTGAATGTTTTAACATCTCCCCAACCTCTTCACACTTACCCATTTGTAATGTTTTTTAGGAGGTGCACGGGCAAGCAATTACGCTCCAGCCACTTGAAACCCACTCATGTCTCTGCAGGGCACGATTTTATTTTCTGCTCATCCCTTCTGGAACATGGAAACAAGGAAGCAAAAGTAAAGCTAAAAAGAAAAAAAAAATAAAAAAATATTTGATTCAGGCAGAAAAAAAAAGTCCCCAGAAACTTCCGGCCAGCTTTCTCCTTCATCCTGGTGCATCTCTATCCACACACTGTTTTCCAGTCCTGGAACTTCTGGGTTGAGGACCAGACTGGACTGCTTATTCTGACACAGCAAGCGATGAATGTCTAACTGTTGAAGCAACAAGCTAGGCAACTGCTTTGAAGTATAAAAAGATTGTGTGTGAGGGTGTAAGAAAAGATAGCATAAGAGCACAGGTGAGAAGATAATTGAAGGTTCTCCATTGAGGCCTCTAAGGGGAAGTTGAAGACTTTTGTGAAGACAAACTGTCTTGAGAGAATTTCCAGATAGTTCATTTTGCTTGCTGGGACAGAAACATAGAATCGTAGAATGTTAAGGGCTGGAAGGGACCTCAAAAGATCATCCAGTCCAATCCCTCTGCCAGAGCAGGACACTAGGTCACACAGGAACACATCCAGGCGGGTCTTGAATATCTCCAGAGAGGGAGACTCCACAACCCTCTGGGCAGCCTGTTCCAGTGTCTGTCGCCCTCAGAAAAAAAATTTCTCCTTATGTTTCTGTGAAATTTCCTATGTCTCAGTTTCCACCCATTTCCCCTTGTCCTATCATCAGGCATCACCAAGAAGAGCCTGGCTCCATCCTCCCAGCACTCACCCTTTATATATTTATA
>JANHFX010003137.1:7837-25477 GCA_027560015.1 Chloroceryle amazona | reverse complement strand
AATAGAAGCACAAAATACAAATACAGTATCCAAGGAGAAATCTCATACCCACTTTCCAATGTTTTAATTAGTATTCCTGGAAAACAGAGGATGTTTCAGACATAATTTATTTCTAATATTAATTCCATTTGTCTTTAGATTTTTTTCCTTTCTACAAGTCTCAGTACTTTGTGTTTTTTTACACACTAATGGTAAATTTTGAAGTGTTTTTATGTTCATTTTTTTTGTCACTGATCACACTAGCAATCAGATTTCCATAACTAATTCCATTAAGCTATATCAGACTCATTAAATTTTTGTCAATCCATTTCTATTCTATAGGTTTTAAGTTCTTATACTTCCCAAAGTAGGTTTTTAATCTAACTGTAGTCTTTCTGAGGTTTTCTTTGCCCCATTCTATTGTGATGTCCAGTACATACTGTATTGTTGCAGTATATAAATATTAAAAGTGAAATATATGTGAAATAAAAACAGAATGATGAAAAAAAAATGCATTCCTAAATTTGAAAAATATGTATTGTCTTTATTGAAAAAATATTACATTTAACTATTTTAATAGCTACAAAATAAAAGTCTTTTTAATACCCATTTGGCATATCTCCCTGGGTAAAGCAGTAGATCACATGTAAGCCTCTCAGTCCAAATAAGTAAAGAATAATACTTTATCCAACAGGGCTTTTTCAGGCATATTCCTGCTCCTACTGTACATTCTAGTTTGAGAGAAACCCTGAACAACGTTTCTGATGTTTTACACAGTGTCAGTGGATTGAATATGCTTGTCTTTCACCTTATTGCCCCAACTAAATAGTTAGCAGCAGTTACTACCAAATGTTTGTATTTGAATCATGAATTTCAACATGCAATCCCAGCTGACAAAATGCATGCCATAAGGTATCTCTTTCAGAACAGCAGCTTCCAATGCCTACTTCATAACCTTACTCCTCTCGATGTTTCATTTATTCTGGCCCATGCTGCATCTCTCCTTGCCACAACTTTCTGGTGCTTCTGTACCATTTCAAGAAAAAAAGACATGTTGTAAACATTCTTACTCACAGACACCCTTCAAACATGTCAGCAAATACAACTCTAGCTTCCCACTTCAGATGGGCATTCTCCAATAGCATTTCCAGAACAGAAAGCTTTTTCTTCATTGAAAGGCTCACATTTCTGTGAGCAGACTCAAAATAGATGGAATGTAATTCCAGCTCAGGAGTAAATGTATTATCTCCTTTATCCTCAAAGAGTTTGGAGTTCAGGAGTGCCCGACTAAGACTTTAAATTTTGTTTTTATCCCTTTCACATCATTAAAAAAATATGCCAATTTAACAAGTGAACAAAGCTTTAAAACCTCTCTGCTTTCTAATGAACAAAATAAGTATTACCGGTATGGGCTACAATAAGGAAAGCTTTTATCTTATTTTTTTTAATTTAGTAAATGATTATCTAATTCATACTTTCATAATTCACATATTGAGCTGTCTTTACAAATAGAGCATACAAAGCTTTCAGTGTTGCTACAGTTCCTCTTATTTTAGTCTTCCATGATTGATTCATTCATCCTGGAATCTTTATTTGGGGATGGGGGTGTGGTGTGCTGGGAGGAGACATGCCATGATTTCAAGGATAGAGGGAAGGAGGGACAAGGAGCATCACTTTTGTGCATTTACTGTTCAACTTTCTCCCTGACACCCTTGGTGAATATTCACTTTTCTAAAACTGTATTTCTGATACCAATGTTTGTGTAGTTCATTCCTGAACTGTACCTTATCATTTTGATCTTTCAAACACTAAAACAATTAGATAATATTGCTCATTCATCCTTTGTTTGCTGAGGTTGAAATTCACTCCAAGGCTTACAGCTGGAGCAAAGCTTATTCGTCACTAAGGTGTCACACAGGCTTTATTCTTGCTTGGTTTGAATCTCTTCCTACAAAATAGTACTTTCTACTTCTACAGAGTATTTTCCTCAATTTTTTCACAGTAAAACCCAACATGCAGTATGAATATCTCAGGATGCTACTTCAAATCAAACACAGAACAATGCTATCTCAGGAAAGTCAGTCTCACTAAACCTGATTTATATTAACAATTCTACTGGTATGTTGAGCATGAGAATCAGGTGACTCTGCACTGTATTTTTTCATTTGTAAGAAAAAATTGGAAGACTGTTTATCTCAGACCATGATGTGTATTTCAAGATATTTGGCCTGTCCCCCTACATTTACACTGCTGTGTATCATTCCTCCAGGTGTCCCATTTTTCTTTTTTCTTTTTGTTTTATTTCTGCAACATTTTCATAAATCAAAGTATCAGACCCACTTTCAGAAGCCTTACTCCCTGTCATCAAACTCAAGGCCTTATGAAAGTCAGATATACAGAGTATCGAAGTAAGCAAATTCTCATCACAGAAAACTTCAAGCACTGCAATAGATTTCTACCATCTTAAAAATCTTACTTTTTAAGGCATCTAGGACTATTTCTTAATCATAAGTCTAGAAACTTCCTAATATTTGCAGTTAACGTTTATTATCATTTGTTTTCATATGGTCACTGAGATGACTGTAACATGTCATCTCAAGTTAATGTCTTAGTTTTATTTCAGGCTAAAATTTTTAAAAATTTATAAAGAGCTCTATGGGGATTTCATGATGAAGAGACAGTATTTCTGTTTATTTGAAGCCCTGAGAAAATAAAGCATTTCTATGGAATTTTAATCCATTACTATCTACAGAATTAAGCATCATGCAAAACATTATAGTCTGAACAGAAAAGTTACATTAGTATAAATAAATAGTCTTATTAAATAATAAGATTTCTGGTACTCTGTCTGTGAACATTTGAAAATTACAGTGACAAAAATGCATTTGGTAGCTAACTAAATTTAAAGCAGAAATATTTTAATTTGTAAATATGTTAACAAACTATTATAAACAGTGCTTCACATTTTTGTCCTACAGAAAATGTATTGAAGATCTTTAGGAAACAGCAAAAGCGACGGCAAAGATGAATTAAAGATATGGTTCAACACAACCACTACAAAAGCTTTTGGCCCATAGTCTGTCCCCAGATTTAGTGGCAGAAATCATCCAAGCACCTGGAGTTTAGATTTTACTTCTTCAAGACATCTGGCTGCTATGGAAAATTTGCAGTGTAATCTTTCTCAGCACACAGGTGACGTCTAACTATGTCTAGACTAAAAGATCCTATCCTAAAACATTAGAATAGTTGTGTGTGAGTGGTTCACACAAACTGCCTGAAATATACCCTCTTAAAGATCATACTGAGTTCTACTGAAAGGCATTTGACAGACAACAAAATCATCAGGTACAGCCAACATGGGTTCGGAAAGGGAAAGTCCCATCTAATTAATTCAGTATCCTCATATGATAAGGTCATCTGATAGTGGATGATGGGAAGACAATTGATTTAGTTTTTCTGGATTTTAGTAAGGTTTTTGATAATGACCCTCACAGTAGCCTTCTAAACAGGTTGCCCAGCAGTGAAGAAATGGCTGGATAGCAGGGCTCAAGTGCTGTAGTGAATGGGGCTGTCCAGCCAGCAACGAGGCATCAGCTGTGTTCCTCACAGCTCAACTCTAGGGATAGTTCTCTTCAACATTTTAATTAATGATCTAGATGCAGAAGCTGAATTCTCCATTAGCAGGTTTGTCAATGATACTAACCTGGGAGATACCGTTGACCCTGTTAAGGGACAAGAGGCATTTCGGAGGGATCTGGATAGACGGGAAAATTATCAGTAGCATTAAATTTAACAAGAACAAATGCTGCATAATGCACCTGGGAAAGGGTAAGTCAGGCACAAGTATAAATTGGAAGATGAGTGACTCAAGAGCACTGCTATAGAGAAGGATCTGGGAGTCGTGGTTAACATTAAGCTCAATCAGGAGTTATCAGGCTACCAAGAAGGCAAACCACATCCTGGGGTGTAGCAAGAACAGCATAAACAGCTGGTGAATAATGTAATTGTTCCACTGTATTCAGAGCTAGCAAGACATCACCTGGAGTATTTTGTGTAGTTCTGGGCCCACAGTTTAAGAAGGATGTGAAGGTACTTTAACGTGGCCAGAGGAAGGCAACAAAGGTAATAAAAGGGCTGGAAGGCATGCAATATGAGGAGTGGCTAAGGACTTCAGGTTTGTCTAGTTTGGAGAAAAGGAGGCTGAGAGGTGACCTCATTGCTGTCTGCAGCTACCTGGGGAAGGGGAGCAGGTGGTGCTGATCTCTTCTCTCTGCTATCTCGTGATAGGACATACAGGTAGGGTTGAAAGCTGCATTGAGGGAGGATGAGGCTTAACATTAGGAAGCATTTATTTACAGAGAGGATGGTAAAACACTAGAACAGGCTTCCTAGGGAGATGGTTGATGCCCCAAGCCTATCAGTGTTTAAGAGGCATTTGGAAAATGCCCTTAATAACTTGCTTTAAATTTTTATCAGCCCTGAAACAATCAGGTAGTTGGACTAGATGATTGTTATGTTCTATTGACTTAATCTAATTCTGTCAAAACAAGAAGTATGGGTCCTGAGCAGAGCAGGCTGTCTGAGAAATTTTTCAAAGGGAATTATGTCTGAGCAAGGCTACAGACATCCAATTCTGCTTCAAGACTTTTATGATGACCATCCAGAAGTGTTTTGATAGAATATCTATCAATATTGATGTTCTATCAATTCCAGCATTTCCTCCAAAACCCCATGGAAGTTGACTGTATTCTGATATTGTCTCTAGTGAAAGCTTCTTGATGAAGGCAAGTTCATCAGTTGCATTTGGTTATCTGAATGGTTGATGCCCAAATCAGAAGTCTAAACTTGTAATACGAGTACCTGAAATTATGTTTTTAGGGGTGGGGAACAGGATGACGAGAAAGCTGAGATTTAAGACAGACTGTAATGTGGTGGGATTGCTGGTACTATTACATGAAGATTCTCATGCTCTGAGGTTTCAAAGCCTCAATAATTGTTCCTGCTCTCATGGTTAGTATTTATAAGTACAAATCAAATAACTAGTGTGTATGAAAATAGAAACATATAATTTCTTTAGTACATGAGAAAACACATTGATAAAAAGGCAGCAGACTACCCTTTTGCTATGCATAGGAAAGTACAAATAAAAAGGATTGTGCTACATGTGTACTGGTACTAAATCCTTAATAACAAAAGAACAAAATTAACCAAAGCAGAAGAAGGGGAAGTCCTTGCACATATGAACACCTTAGAGCTATATCACAGCTTCCAACAGAAATACACACCGTGAATTTTTTTCTGAACATAACAGAGAAAAGAAGATAATATATACAATTATACCTATCTTCAGACTCCTCAATTGTTGTCTATGCATCTTGGATTGAAAATATCACAGTAACAATTATAACTTAAAATCAACCAGCAAAGTATTCATAATCACGTTAAGAAACATTTTTTGTCCAGTAGCAATGATGAGCAATATGACATGCAGTATGACTAAGTAGTAATGTTAAATATTTCCTCAACCATGTAAGACATGCCTAGAACTGAAAATTAAAAAGGAAAAATAGAACAATAATAAAAAAAGCAAGTTAAGAGAGCCTTTTGTTTTTTTGTTCTGTTTTGGTTTGGTTTGTTTGGGTTTTGTTTGTTTGTTTGTGTTTTGTTTTGTTTTTTGTTAGTTTCAAATGAGTTTTCAAGGACAGACTAAACATCTAATGTGATAGAGAGAATACACATTCAAGCTTCAGCCACATAATTAGTCATTATAAATTTCTGCATTAGTTGCAACTCTTGGTGGCTTATTTTCATGGGGCTTGTGGTTTAAGCTACCTATACCAGTAATTTAACTAGGAAATAGCTGTAGCAAACCTGTTAAAGTTTTGTTTCCTGCAATGATATATAAGAAGGAAAAAATTAATGTAAGAAATAAGAACAAGTATCAAGCTTCTTGCTTTCTTGCTTTAGCATTTTGAAGGAAATCACAGACCATTTGTTTAACAACTGTAACTCTTAATACATTTTAATTATTTCCCTCTCATACTTTAGACTGAAGGCATCTTTGTTCAAGATCATTGAGCATTCCAGTGTACTTTGGTTCTGAGGACTCATAGTGACATGTTAAGCTTCCCAGCTGTAAGGCACAGCTGGGACTCTAATGAGAGCTGGGAGCAGGAGTGCATGTGAAAATGAGAGAGCATTTATCTTTTTGGAGGAAGAGAAAGTGAGGTAAAGGAAAATAAGGAAAAGACATCTACTCACAGAGAGTAGGGAAAAGGTTACATTTCTCTGCTACACAGGAAATGTAACAAGTAACTGTGAATTATTACATAGTAATGACTGCATTACTTTCTGGACTAACAGTAGACTGATGTCTCCCTCCCACCCACATACACACATGACAGTGCCCAAGTTCACGTTCACACAAGAGTAGATGGTAAAATGTGTATAAAGGGGCACATGCTGCTACACAAGGGGTGCTTATTTCAAAATGGAAATTCTGAAATTTGAAAAAACACATACATCATCTAGAGCAGAGACTATATCTAAATGTTCATTCTCTGCTGCCTTCAGACACCATCATGCTAAACCTCATAGGTTTCCAAATCCTGTGAATATCTAGTATATGGACTGTCACTGTCAAGGCATATATTTGTCTAGCACAAAATCCTGTGGACCAAAATCTTTGCAGTGTGTTCTGCTAAAGTCCAGCTTCTAAGGCTCTCCAACAGATTAAGCAGCTATATCAAAGAAAAAGTTTTCTGTCCCAGGACATGGGATAAGCATTTCTGACAAACAGACTTTGTACAGAACTATAAAATAAATTCTCACTAACAATAGGAAAAACAGATATTTAAAAAAGGTCAACATTTTTTTTTATTTTTTTTTTTATGAGTTTCTTAGTGTAGGCAAGAAGTCATTGGGGTGATATAGTGAATTTTATAAAGTAGATAAAGTTTCCCTAATACAGATGATTTCTTTTGGGAATTCTGCAGTATGTCCTATCTCAGCTTGAAGTGACTTTTTAAAAAGTATTTCTTTTGTATACCATGATAACACTGTCCTTCTTTTTATCCAAGACGCATATTTTTTTCCTAGCTTCTTTGTTGTAGCAGGTCCCTTTGATTTTAAGTTACCAGAGATACCTTTGTTGTGTGTTTTCACACTGCTAAATGCCATTTTCTATAGTACACAATGATTTTCCATGACTGGTCCAACCACCTTTCTGAATTTTCTCTTTCTGACTGCATAACCATTAAGATCTAGAAAATCAATGAGCTACATTTATGGTAATTTGAAATTTTATGGTTTAACAACTCCTGAGTGGGAGATTCTCTCAAATTAGCTAAAATTTTATCAAGACACAGATATCCCTTTGACGGTCCATTTGAATTTTTTGGAAGCACATCCTCTGGGTTTGTATTTTATTAACTGGGATTCATAAGGGAAAATAAAGCCACAGCAATGTGAATACAAAGTACAAATTAAAGAGATTAGCCTTCTCCTTTGTATTAGAAAAAAAATAATAAAGAATAAGTGTCAATAAACACCAATCACCCTTTAGAAAGTGGGTTATGTAAAAAGCATTTCAAACTAAATTTATTTGTTCTTTCAGTGAAAATTAAAGATAAGCTTTACTGAAGTTAAGTCAAAAATATTTGACGTCATTTGGTGTTCACTGATGACCAAGGCAGAATAATTAACTATTTTCCCACTTCAGAGAATTTATTGACAATTAAAAACTTAGCTATATATTTCATAAAAATAAGTCTATATCTTAATATCTATCCAATTCTCGGGTACCATGTCTTAGGACATGTAATTTGACATTCAACAAGAAATGTGATCTTACAGCACACATAGAATGGTAGGCACTGGGAACAAACTCTGGAGATATCTAGTCCAACCTCCCTGCCCCAGAGAAGGATCACCTAGGGCAGGACATAAAGGAACATATCCAGTCAGGTTTTGAAAGTCTCTAGAGGAGACTCCACAATCTATCTAGGCAGCCTGTTCCAGTACTATGTCACTCTCTCAGTAAAGTTTTTCCTCATATTGAGGTGGAAAGTCCTGTATAACAGTTTGTGGCCATTACCCCTTGTCCTATCACAGGGCACCACTGAAAAGAGACACAACCCTTCTACTTGACACCCACCCTTCAGATATTAATAAACATTAGTAAGATCCCCTCTCAGTCTTCTCCAAACCAAACAGCCCCAGGTCTCTCAGCCTTTTATATGCTTTTATAGCATATGAGAAACATCATTATGCCTATTAGCATTAATTATGTTAAACTTCCCTTCTTGTTTTTTTTTTTTATTTTACGTTGTTTCCCCATAACAGTCACCATGTTTTCCCCCTACGTTTAATTGCCCCTACTGTGGGCTATTTTCTCCCATCCTTTTGCTTTTTTTGCATCTTTAGAGGAAAAATACTCTATGAATTATACTTCTTGACAAATTATACCTAATCTGTTAGCCATTTTAGGTGTAGAAGAGGTATCTTTGCACATGATCATTGAATACATATACTTTGGACAAGGTGATCTGACTTTAAAAGCCCTCAGAATTCTGGAGTTTGTGAGAAACAAAGTGATTTTAAGCAAACTTGGGATTACTAGTTGAGGAAAAAGAAAAGCAGTTACAGAATCACAGAATCATGGAATAGCTATGGCTGGAAAAGACTTTTAAGATCACCAGTCCAACTGTCATCTAACTTTACCAGAGCCACTATGACATCATATCCTTAAATATCATATCTAGACAGTTTTAATTACATCCACAAACAGTGATTAAACCAATTCTCAGGGTAGCCGGTTCCAGGCATTGATAACCCTTCCAGTATAGAATTTTTTCCTAATGTCCAACCTAAACCTCCCTTGGTGCAACTCGAGGCCTTTTCCTCTTCTCCTGTCAGCTGTGACCTGGGAGAAGACACAAACACACACCCCTCTACAACCTCCTTTCAGGTAGTTGTAGAGAGCAATAAGGTCTCCCCTCAGCATCCTCCTTCTCAGACTGAACAACCCCAACTCCCTCAGCCACTCCTCATAAGACTTACTCTTAAGACCATCCACCAGCTTCATTGCCCTTCTCTGGACCTGCCCCAGCCTTTCTTATACTGTGGTGCCCCAAACTGAACACAGTACTCAAGATGCAGCCTCACCAGTGCTGAGTACAGGGGCACAATCCCTTCACTAGTCCTGATGGCCACATTGCTCCTGATACAGTCCAGGATGCTGCTGCCTTTCTTGCCCACCTGGGCATGCTGCTGGCTCATGTTCAGCTGACTGTCCCAGCAGCACCCCAGACCCTTTTCTGGAGGCAGTTTTCCAGCGACTCCTCCCCAAATCTGTAGTGTTGCATGGGGTTGTTATGGTCCAAGTACAGGATTTGGCACTTGGCAAAGTCCTGTATGTGTCAAATGAGAAGCCTGATAATAAAATTTCCCTTCTTATTCTAACCATGCTTGGCAGTATTTAATGTCTCTGCCTGTATTCTTCTCTTAAAACAATACTATATCTTATAATAGTGGCAGAGGACTTGCGAGCAAGATGTACTGTGAAGTTCTCTTGATTTGGTTCACAAGAAGTGAGAGATGCAGATGCCCTGTTGTTAGGCAGTATTATCCTTTTCTAAACAAAATTTTATGTATTATGACCTACTCTTCCTTCTTAAACCATTAGCTGAATCTTGACTTCAATGTTTGCAAATCTCATTTGAATAGAGTTGATTTTCTTTCACTCATCTCAAACCAGCAATGAAATCACCATGAACTGCATCAAATTAACCTTATTCTGAATGCCAGCAATCAAAGGGTTATTCACAGTTCCATTTTGACTTGACCTGTGGTAGGTCTCTCCCTTCTAGAGAACAACACTATACACTGTAAATAATCCCCAGACATTGTGGTGTAACAGTGAATGAAGAATAAAAAATTAACCTGTCATAAAAGGAAAACAGCAGCAAAAACTGTCCATGACAACAATGTATTTGCTATGCTTGCTCAATGTATTCTTATCCCAGACTGCACTGACCTTACTGAAGAATGATCTTCACCAGTGCCTGTGACACTTTGCTAGGTCTGAGATTAACAGAGGAGGAGGATGCTACTGATTTAGATTCCAGAATATCCATCCAGTCTGTTTCATTCTACATTACTCCACATATACTATATTAATCTGTTCCTTTTGGAAAGTTGCTCTTAAGTAACTTCTGTGCTATGACAGCTCTGAGATACTAGATGGTCCCTGTAGTGATAAGAACAGCCACACTCAGCAGAAAGTGCACAACTGCATATTTATGTCAAAGTGGGTTTTACCAAATAAAACCTGTACTGCTGTGAGTAATCAGATTACTTTTGTATGCACAAAGAGAACATTTCAATCCCCAGCCTCTTCTGGGGTAATTGTCATTCCATTAATGGGCATGAACTTTATAAGACATACAGACAAAGAAATAAAAATTTCCTTTGGTTTTGTGGTTATAAGACTTGATGTTCAAAACCAGAAGCTTGTACTAAACATGAGTGAAAATTAATCTGATTTTATTTTACAATCTCCTGATGAATCCTAAGAGCACCAATATGAAACAAAACCTTATTACCTGGAATCCTGAAGTTCCATAATGTTTGAATATGTTATTTCAAACTACACACTAATTTTCTATATACCTCATATTTCATGTCCATGTTAAAATATTTTTTATAGCATAAAATATCTTTCCAAAGATTTTAAGAAAATAAAACACACAACATGTCTTTAAAAAGGATGCAATAATAAGAAGAGAGTATAAAATTCCTATGTTCCATCCAATAAAAAGGATTAAAAATCAGACAAGGGATCAAGTTTTCAATATGTCTGTATTTCCAACGGGCAGAATTATGTTTGGCTGAGCAGAATTGAATCAAAGTAAGTGATTCTTACAGTTAATGTTACTCCTGCAGTTGAACCATACAGTGTCAGCTTTCCCCTCAGCTAGATGTACTGAATAGCATCTATTCCATGAAAACTAAGTAGGCCTTACTCAAGTTTCTGGAAGACATATCCTCAGTAACATAAACTGTCAAGTTATACTATATTCTGCATCAATGACTTAATATTATATACAAATGAGCTGAAGTTATATTGAAGTCTTTACAGAAAGTGATAATTTGGGCCTCTGTTTGAGTCTGTTCCCCTCTCAAAGAACTAACATTTAGGCTAAGGAAGAAGCATATATATTTAAGACTTTTACTGAACATCAGCTTTCCCTCCTTTTCAGACTTCAATGATATCTGTATTTGTTTTGTATGGCAAGGTTTTGGTAGCAGGCAGCTACATAGTTGGCTTCTGTGAAAAGCTGCCAGAAGCTTCCTCTATGTCTGACAAAGCAAATGTCAGCTATTTTAACATGCTTAAGAAGTGTGAAAAGCTGCTATACAACAGAAACTTCAGGCAGAGAGGAGTGAGAATATATGAGAGAAACAACTCTGCGGACACCAAGGTCACTGAAGAAAGAGCTCCAGGTATGTGAGCAGAGACTCCCCTTAAATCCATGGTGACAACCATGGTGAAACAGGTTTTCTGTACCCTGCAGTCCATGGAGGTCCACAGTGGAGCAGAAATCCACCTGCAGCCTGTGGAGGACCCCAAACTGGAGCAGGTGGTTGCCCCTGAAGGAAATAGTGACCCTGCAGAGACCCTGTGGAGAGAAAGCCAGAGTGGAGCGGGTTTTCTGTCAGGACTTGCTGACCCTATGGGGGACACCTTGTGGAAAGAACCCACACTGGAGCAGTTCATGAAAAACTGCTGCCCAGGGAAGGACTCACATTGGAGAAGTTTGTGGAGGACTGTGTCCCATGGGAGGGATACCCACAATGGAGCAGGGAAAGAGTGTGAGGAGGAAGGAGCAGCAGAGACAATGTGTGATGTACTGACCACAAGCTTCATTCCCTGTCCCCCTGTGCCACTCAAAAGGAGAAGGTAGAGAAAATTGAAAGTGAAGTTAAGCTCAAGAAGAAGGGAGGGCTGGGAGGAAGGTGTTTTAAGATTTGGTTTCCTCAAGTCAAGTCTGTTTTGCCCATAATGGTAATTGCTGAGTGAGATCCCTGTCCTTATTTCAACCCAAAAGCCTTTCGTCAAATTTTAATTCCTCTGTCCAGATGAAGAGGAGGAGTGGTAGAATGGCTTTGGTGGGTACCTGGCATCCAGGCAAAGTCAACCCACCACAGTGTCTTAGGAAAAATTCTGAAACATGAAGCATTAAGTATTACTTAAAGTTTAGCATCAACCTAGGTTCAGATTCAGTGTACCTATTGGTACATCAGGGATGCAATAGTTCAAATCTGAAATATTAAGACACGAGAGCAGAGTTCACAGATCTTCTGTATGTCCATAGGTTTCCTGTATTGTTAATGGAAAAAAGCCATGACCAATAAGAAAGACAGTGCATTCAGTGAATATTGTCTGAACTTCAGGGAGTGAGACAAATGGGTATTTGAAATCCTTTTTCTGTTCTGTAAATTTGAAACCTAAATTTGCTTCTTTGATCTACATGTTTGATTTCATATTTTGCGAAAAAAATGTCTTAGTCACTGTATGTATCTTAGCTGTCTAAAAACCTTTGTGTGTCTATGGATAAATTTTAAAATGTATCAGTAGATAATTTCTATTGTACATGCAGCAGAGGAATGATTGTGTAGGTATACACCTGCACAAATATTTTTGCAAAAGTGATGGAAACCTTAAACAAATTAATTACATTATCTATTGTTGTCTGAAAGGGCTTCTCAGTGAAAATATTTTCAGATGAAGGTGTTTTAATTCTAGAAGGCTGACTTCCTTTTCTGCCAACTCTATGCCATCCATCTATTTTTTTTTCCTCCCCCTACCACAATTACCTATAGAGCAAATATGTATAGGTATGTATAAGCTACTTTTACAGTTAAGTTGAACAAAAAAACTGCTAAAAGACAGTAAATAAATAATACTGCCCATAAAGTGTTTTTAATTCAATGGCTGACTTCTGAGAGGTTTTCTAGAAGACATATCTGATTCCATCTCCAATTCCATCTCCCTAGATGTCATACTATATCAGGACTTTCATCATATTTGTTCATATACACTCATGTGTTTAGTTTTGCTTGGCAGTGGTAAAAGAAGGTATTCTGAGCTTTTTACTGATGTTGTGGAACCATTATCTGACTAGATGACAATGCAAAATGCAGTATCCTTCCTTCCTGCATATACATGCCTTTAAAGTTTAGATAAAGTGTATTGTTTTAAAAAAGGTCTGCCATAAATTACAGCTGACAGTGGAAGTGATTAAGACACATAGTTTGATTGCATGCATTAATCTCTACAACTTTCCTCACATCTAATTTAATTACCCACAAGTGTACACTTCTTTTTAATTTATTAGTTGTGTCAGTAATCAGTTGCACTGTATCCTATTGCTTGCAAAAAGTGCAACCCAGCTACATTCATGGACAAAGCAGATAGTAAACAGCAAAATAAAAGAACATTAAGTGCCACAGCCCTCCCTCAAGTGTACACTAATACTAAATACTAACACTAATACTATTACTAAATCAACATATGAAATAAGACTATTTATTTTATTTTATCATGAAGAATTGTCAGATATCCTGACTGAGATCACTCCACTATCCCAGAAAAAAAAGCAATTGAGAAGTCTTAATTCTTTCCTGCTGTGGAAAAAGCTGCTTTTGTTGGAATCCCCTGCTCAGATGTCATCAACCATCCGGGTTATTTTTTTTTTTATTACTTTATATCAGTGTTTAGATTCAGTTATTTATTGTTGAGATGACAGTGATGTCTATTCCTCTTGATCAAGTGAATGTGAATACTGATGTTAATTTTAACAGACTAAAATCTGGACCCTGATTTTCAACATACCTATCACTTTAGGTCTTATGATAAGCTACACATGTTGTCTCTAAGTTTCTTCATAATCTAGACAAGAGACTTTCAGATTTTTTGTACAACTAGCAAAACTATCAGTTCCAGAATTTTAATTCATTTGTAGCCAGTAATGCTAGCTAGAATTTCAACTCAGAAGCACGGTTTTGGTCTATGCCTTTCACTTACAAAATCCCTAAGCAGAAGGAAGGTTGTCCTCTGTTTTGTTTGTTCATCCATGCACTTTATTATTCCAATAACATAAACACAGAGGGGCTTTGTTTGTCTTGTTTTAACAACCAATAAAATGCATTAGAGTTGTGATTAAAACAACAGGAAGAACAGCTGTTGATATTATTACCATAACAACATGGACAAAGCACAGGAAACAAAAATTGGTAGGTAGCAATAGGTGCAGAACTACAGATAGCTCTGAGACAATCTCTTCTTTCTCTATGTCAATATAAAACTTGGTATACTGTGAAACTCCTTAAAAGACAGTAAGTCTGACGGAGGAATGATTTTTTTTTTAAGTAAAGCACGTTTGCTAGATTATATGATCCTGCTCTGGCAGGGGGTTTGGACTCGAAGATCTCCAAGGTCCCTTCCAAACACTGACACCCTGTGACCCTGTGACCCTGCGTACATCTTACTGGCCCTTAAATAGCAGATAATAAACCATTTCAAATAAATATTATGTTGAAGAGGTATACTAAAGAAATAAAAAATGTCTCCTAAATAAAACCATGAACTGCACAGTACATGAAATTATAATTAAACTCATTTAGTCAATACAGGCAAATAAACTGGTTACTTAATGGCCAATTAATTTAATGGTTGCACTTGCTGACAACCAGAAATAAAACTTTCCATGATATAAATGTATTGTACTTTATAAATTTAAGAAAAGATTTTTAATATAATACATGTACTTTATTACTGTTGTTGACCAGCAAGTGCAGTAGCTCCCAGTCTCTAAGAAATAATAGAATTAATTAGTATATGCAAACAAATGCATGGTCATGTTCTGTAGTGTACTAAACTTCATGAAAGAAAAGAGCATGATTCTGAAGTAATGTACACACAAAGTTAGTAGGAAAGGGTTTAGTTTGAAGACTATATTCCAACTGTATGATATACCAGCAGATGAAGAGTGATATAATTAATAGTTTCTTTTAATATTTTTTTTCCCTCTAATAAAGACGTTATACAGTGAAGCACAGTCTAAAACTGTTGCTATATTTTTGTTACAAGGCTATAGGATGATGTAATATCAGATCTAGGCAGGTGGAGAGCAGGCTATTCCCCTTGAAGCTCAGAAGAAAAGTCCTGTGCCAAAGAAAATTCTGGTCAAAGCCAAAATTCTTGTTTAGCCTTGACAGTTCAGCTAGATGGAAAGAGAATCTTTAAGTTCAGACCAAGACAGAATGAGTAAAATGGCTAAAACCAGTGAAAGCACACTCCTTGTCCAAACTGAGAACAAGTGTAAGACAAATAATAGTAACAAAAGGAGAAAGCTCTTCATAAGCCTATATCATGTTATATTAATTTACATTTCTGTATTTTTCATCTGTTTCCATATAGAAAATACCTCTCATGTTTGCACAAAGAGACCAAAAAAAGAAGAAAAAAAGATGCATTCTTATTCATGAATGTCTTCAATATGTTTAATCGACTTACAGAAATAACCTTGCAATGCAAGATATTAAGAGATTTAAGAGTTTTATACCTAGCTGAACAATAAGATAACATGGTTATATTGTTTGGAATAGCTATTTAAAACCCATGTATTCTAGAATAACTATTCTGTTCAATTTATCCATGAAAAGCTCTAAATCCAGTGTCTTTAAACCACTATAGATTAGGTTGATTGTTGGTATGTTATACAGACTGCATACTGCTGGCCAAAAAAGTTTTTCACTATTCAGATGTCCCCTCTTTATTTCTTGCTTTTTTCTCCATACACATATGTTGCTCAGAAAATCTTGGGTTTTGACACCAGTGTAAATTAAAGACAAATAATGAGTTAGGGGTAGTGGAAATAAAGGGAGAAGAGGGAAACTGATACAGGATCCTGAAAGCAATTACACAGCTTTAAAAGTCACATTTTTCAGACACTAAGAGAAATACAGTATAGTTGTGTATTGTCACATTTTCAAGCATGCTGTGAACTGAAAACTGAAACATGGAAACTGGAAATTGACTTTCCATACAGAAGCCTGAGACAGAATTTTTCTCCACTTAGTAGCTCAGGCAGAAAATGTAATTGTTTTCACATCTTCCAGGAACATCAGGTTAGTGTAAGATTGTCTTAGTATTGTAAACTTGCAGAGCAAAATTAAAAAAAAAAAAACAAACAACACAACCCCCACTGCCAGGGTTTTGATTCTGCTATTCAGAACTAGCTTAGTGAATTGCTAGATTTACTTTCAAATTCCAAAAGAGGTTATTGAACAGTTGTGTCCATGTAGAAAACAATTTCTTTCTGGATAAATTTGCCTTACATTTTTATTATATCTTCTTATACTTGATAAGTTATTTTCAAGGAGGGAAAGCATTACTGTAGAGGTCAGGCAGCAGTTTGGTTGCCATCCTCTGAAGTCTGTTTTAATTAATTCAATTATAGAATCACAGAATGTTAGGGGTTGGAAGGGACCTCTGGAGATCTTCGAGTCTAATGCTCCTGCCAGATCAGGACAAAACTAGAAGAGATCACTCAGAAATGCATCCAGACAGGTATTGAAAGTCTCCAGAGACTCCACAAGACTCCACAACCTCTCTGGGGAGTCTATTCCAATGCTCTCTGGGGAGTCTATTCCAATGCTCTACAACTCTTACAGTAAAGCAGTTCTTCCTCATGTTGAATCCTCCAGCTTGAATCCATTACACCTCATCCTATCACAATGCACAAGTGAAAAGAGGTTGTCCCAGCCCTAATATATTTATAGACATTAATTACATACCCTCTCAGTCTTCTCCTCTCCAGACTGAACAGCCCCAGTTCTTTCAGCCTTTCATTGTAAGGCAGGTGTTCCAGCCCTTTAATCATCCTCACAGCCTTCCACTGGAATCTCTCAAGTAGATCTCAGTTCCTCTTGAACTCTGGGGCTCAGAACTGAATGCAATACTCCAAGTGAGGTCTCACTACAGCAGAGTAGAGGGGGAGGAGAACCTCCCTTGATCTGCTGGACACATTCTTCTTAATACACCCCAGGACACCATTGGTCTTCCTGGCCGCAAAGGCACATTGTTGTCCCATGGGTAGCTTGTTGTGTATCAGGACTCCAAGGTCCTTTTCCACAGAACAATTCTTTAGCAGATCACCTCCTAACCTGTACTGGTGCATGTTATTTTTCCTTTCCAGGTGCAGGACTCTGCACTTGCTGTTGTTAAACCTCATTAGGTTCCTTTTTGCCAAGCTCTCCAGTCTGTCCAAATCTTGCTGAATGGCCACACAGCCTTCAGGTGTATCTGCCAATCCTTCCAGTTTCATGTCATCAGCAAACTTGCTGAGAATACACTCTGTCTCACCATCAAGGTTGTTGATAAAGTTGCTGAATAGGACTGGACCCAACACTGATCCCTGGGGGACTCCACTAGTTACAGGTCTCCAGCTGGACTCTGCACCACAGATCACCACACTTTGGGCTCTGTTGTGTAGACAGTTTTTAATCCATTCCTCTGTCTGTTCTTCTATCCCACAATTCCTGAGCTTGCTCATGAGGATGTTATGGGAGACTGTGTCAAAAGCCTTGCTAAGG
>JANHFX010003136.1:0-56626 GCA_027560015.1 Chloroceryle amazona | reverse complement strand
GAGGTTTAGATTGGATATTAGGAAGAAATTCTTCACTGAGAGAGTGGTGAGGCACTGGAACAGGCTGCCCAGGGAGGCAGTGGAGTCACCATCCCTGGAGGCGTTGAAAAAACGAGGGGATGTAGCACTGAAGGTTGGACTTGATGATCCTAGAGGTCCTTTCCAACCCTAATGATTCTATGATTCTTGAAGTGTCATCAAATGAACCCTGACTTTGATTGACCTGCCAAAAGTACTCTTTCTCCAAACCTCTCCATCCTCTAGATGGGGAAACAGGATCTTAAGTGGTCAGCTGCAGATCTGCAGGAGGCCTGAGGGACAGCCAGGACAGCATCCATATAAGAGATAACAAACCACAGCTTACTGGGAAAATGATCTTCCTGCTCTGCATTATCAGAAAGCTGTGGCTTGTGCAAAGATGAATTTCATGTCTTACTACATGATAAGGCAAATCCTATCCATGTCAAGCAAGACTACAGTGAGCTAACAACTGTAAGCACAATTTTTCAGAGCTAATTGTATAAATACTAGAGATTTATAATTTATAAATCAACAAGCCAGCAGATGACATTTAAAGGGTATTTACAGGTCCCTAGTAACACTTGCTGTCCAGCCTCACGCATTTCCTGAGCTTGCAAGCCTCTGCTTATTATTTTGTGCTCCATGAATCTTACAGCAACAGAGCAACATCTGTATTTCCTCAGCAAGATCCAAGGTCAATTACCAGAACTACAAGGAAAATGAAACTGTAAAACATTTCGATACTTTTAGTAATTACTTCTGCTAATGTATGACTTTCTGATTCGGATACATCTGCAATTCCTCACTGATTCTTCAGTGTGTGACCTTTACAAAGCACACCACTCTTCTAAGTATAAAAGTAGATGGATGTCAGTCTGCATGACTACAATAATAAAGCTGTTTCTTACCAACACTTGGGGATTTTCTCTCCTGCAGCCATCATTTTTACTTTGGCATAGTCAAAATATGCTGTGTAGCACTAACTGCTGAGGTTGTTGCCTACATATTTACCACTTGAGCTATATGACTTTTAAAATACTCAAGGAAGAGAGAAAAACTAGTTATTCATATTCAAAAGCCCCCTGTGAGGCAAAACAATTAACAAACCAAAACTCTTCTATGGATCAAAGTTAGCACAAGCCATATCGATTAACAGCAGTGTCAAGAGGCACTCATGATGTCACCAAAACCAAAGCAATCTTGCAATCCGAATCCAAGATTCCAAGAAGCAGGAACTAAATTCTTCTGCTTAATCTGTTTTGGGCCTCATGGGTAATCGGATCCTTTACCATTGATAACTGGTCACCAAAACTACTGTAAAATTCCTCAAGGGTACTACTGTAAAATTCCTCAACGGTTAAATGGAGCTAAAGACAAGTCCTAACAGTGTGGTTTACCCTAAAAATATTTTCAATTACTCTCCTGTAAGTGCAACACTAATTTATGTCTTAAGTTATCTAAAACACACTAACTGTAAATGACATTCATTCTCATCGTTTTGAGGCAGTGAAGTACATTAAAGATTCACCAGGTTCCATATACAGACCATCATTAGTACAAAAGAGATGGTCAACGCCTTGCATAAATGAGCAGAAGGAAAAGAAATGGCTGAAAAGGCTGTCTTCCTTGTTGCTGAATTACTAATCAGCCTTGGGCAAGCTACCAGAGGTAGAGATTGTCAAAGACACTGAAGTTCCCCAAGAAATCCTAATCCTCCCTCACTTTCCTGTTTGCTGCCCTGAAACATTTACCCTTTTCTTCCACTACACAACTGATTTTGATTACAAACCTTTCACTGCACATTGCCTCCTCCTGCAGCAGCCCCAGCAAGGGGGACCAGCATTGTTGGAAACCCAAAGGTGCCAACTGTTATAATCGCTTATGATCTGAAGAGCTTTTGGGACCAGCGTGATGCTTGAGGTGTGTATGTTCCCACAGCACTCTGAGCGTTGTACATTTTCCACAGGACCTGAGACCAGACCCCAGTAAAAAAGTCACCCACGTGGTGGCCAGTGTGTGGTACTCACTTTGCTTGCATTTAATACCTTCTCTTGGGCACCCAGCAATGGGTTAAAATACCTGCCCTGGCCGTAACACTCCTGTCTTAACCCACAGAAGAGAAAAGAGCCATGAAATGGTCCTCTTTTGATCCAGAGTTAGGTCCTCCCATGCAAGCAGCCAACAGCTGTTTCTTGCATGGAACCATGAATGGAGCTGATGGGGCAGAACATACAGACTCCTATTTCCCAAAGCCTTTTCCTTCCCTGCTGACGTTACTTGTGCTCTTCATAGCAGGGCCAGGAAGGCACAAAAAAACAATGATAACTTTAAGCATCAGGGGTCAGAGGCCTCCTTACTGCCACTGGAAACACAAACTATATTAGTCGGTTTGCTCCACTCAGAAACTCATCTGCACAAAGGAGACTTGTGGTGTTTAAATTATGAAGAATTTCCCACGAGTGAGCCAGTTTACCCTCTGGCTGCTGCTTCAAAGACCATGTCTGGTTATGGACTCCTCCCTAAATAAACTCCCTTGTACGATATTTTCTTACTCAGTCCAACTCAGACCACCCATGATCCTTAAGGAAAATAATACTGGTGTCTGCTGAGAAAGTGGAAAGACTGGAATGATTTAAAGAACAGAACAATTAACAATCTCTATTAAGTATATCATTAGCTTTGAAAAATCTGTGCATTTGTGAACATCTAGACAGTAAAGTCCTAGAGCATAAAGGAAAAAAAAAAAACCTTCCAGACCTAGTGAAGCATCTGTTTAGAGAAAGAATGGTGAATGTGAGAATCCTATCAAGCTGGAATGGGAAGTTGCGAGGACAGACATAAATAAAATCTGGGTATTATGAAGGATTTAATTTGAATGGTAATTCTGTATGAGACAGTAGCTGCACCAAAGTTGTTTTAAGATGTCAGTATTTTTCTTTTCACTTTTTTTTCCCTAAATAAAAACAGAAGCAATGTTCATAGTATTTCTTTCTGAGTTTGGGTATGAATTATTTTTTCCATTTTTAACACTGCATGTAAATGCCATAATGTGTTTTAATGTAGAATATTTTAAATACTCATTTAAATATTCAACTCTGCTAAAACAATTGATCATCTACTACTTTAAGCAGGAATATAATCAGATCAACACTGAAAAATACTGTGTACTTCTGAAACAATATTGCCTCCAAAATACCTGTTACGAGATTTTGCATGACTGAGATTCTTACAATATTCTTTTTTCCACTAAACAAAATGGAAATTAAGATGTATTATCCCTTTCAGTATCTAAGACTATGCCTTTTTACAGCTATAAAATACTGAAAGAAGAAACAGAGTAATTTCTATCACCCTAAACTACATCCTTCTGGCTTTCAAAGGGAGGGAGGAAGATTTTAGTAAGAGTTCATTAGTTCTCGCACAAATACCCAGGTCATAAATGTATATATCCCCTAATTATAGTAATTACCTTTTAAACATAATTTAGGTTATCTTACTTTTATCAAAGACTTCAGGCATATCTGAAGCTATTTCAAAGAGAAAGCTCTCCACGGCTGCCATGCAGGTAAGGCTCTTGCACAGAGCCTACAGAGTTGCAGTGCATGCTGTGGTCCCCACACTGTAACCACTTCACTGGCAACAGAGGTAGCTCCACGTCTGCCACCTTGGTATGCAGAGTTGTGCTGTTAAATTACAGAGAGACTGCAGTTCGGGGGGGGGAACAAAAGAAGGAGTACAGAAAAGCTCAGCAATGAATCGTATTCAATAAAAACAAGGGTAGAAAGAGAGGAAGCAAATCCCTCAAAGCCAAATCACTTTTGTTACCTGTTCTGGAAAGTGTAAGAAACCATGAGGTGTTTACAAATGCAGATTCAGTGGAACTAAGTTCAGAAAGCACCTGCTCACTGCAGTCATCTGGAGCAAGCCTTGCTTTGCCAAAGCCATTTACTGCTGACATCGACTCACTATCATTTTGGCTGCTTACGATGGGTGTCAGTATAAAGGTGAAGAGACTTATTTGTGGTATGCTGTAATTCATGAAAGAGCCGAGCACTGTGTGGGCAGAGACACCTTACTGGAGCTGTGAAAGGAGACAGCTCTTAAACATACCTTCTTATGGATGCAGAAGACCTTCAACAATTCCCTCCACCTTTCCCTCTGCCCATTTCTCCAGCATTGCCAATCACAGTACTTGCCTGGACTCCAAAATCAGATGCTCTTAAGGCAATGCTGTGATCCCTCATGTAACACCTGGTATCAAACTAGATGAAAAAGTAATGGGAAGCAGCTTAGAATCCAACCCACAGCTTTGCAACAGCCAGATGTGCTACACTGCAGGAACAGACACTGCCATCACTATGTAAATGATCACCACCTTTCAAATCTGAACATGGTTCAAGTCATTAGTTTTCCATCTGTAGACTTCTTTGGGTCTGTGGGTTACTTCAGACAGGTCCAAAGAAAGTAATTCAAAACCAAGCCTAACTTTTGCCCTTATGCTTGCAGTGCAAATGAGGAATGACACTTCACTGGAAAATACCGAGGAGCCTGGAAGGGACTTGGTAAACCGTCGACTGAAGTGGACATGGCAAATTTTGTCTCCTGTGATGCCAGTATGGCTTCTTTCCTTCTAGAGGTGAATGACACCTGGAACATCCACAATAAGAACATCTGACATCTCAGTTAATTTATGAACCCAGAATTGGAAACTTTTTTCTGCTTCCTAGGTAGACTCCAAAGTATTTCTGGTAGGGGTATGTCACCCCGGCAGAAAAGCTCTGCCTGACTCTTGGAATTTCCTGGGGGAAAAAAGGGTTTCTCTACCTGCTTTTTGGCTTCAAACATGAGCAAGGTTTAGCTACACAGATCTGCAGTGCACAGAGAGGTGCACAGCTTCAGAGGTGTTGGTGCACAGCCTCCGGAGAGCGCTGCCAGGGATGGCAGCTCTGCCTGGCACTGTACACCACAGGGCTTGAAGCCAGGCTGAGAGGAGTAACTGCTGGTCTCTCAGTCCTGGGCTTCTGTAAGGCTGGGGTTTGAAGTGAGGCTTCAAAATGCCCTCACACTGAGTCACCTGCTTTTTGTACCTGCAATCGACTTCAGTGTGTGCCTCAGACATCCTGAGGAAGAAGATGACAGTTTTGAGCTGGGACAGAAGAGTTGCAGTATGTCCATGATTTTATTTAAAACCATCCTAAATGTCATCCTTCCTGAGATCTGATGTCAAGAATTAAAACATGGTTTTGGAAATCCTTCTTTGTAAAACCAGAGTTTACCAAAGAGGACACTTTTTATTTTAAAAGATACATGTTTTCACTTTAACCATTCCTGCCTGGCCAAAAAAAAACCAAAACCCTAGGAAATTTTCAGGTAATGTAAAGCCAAACGCAGCTTTCACAGTGTATTCAGATGGGTTTTACTCACCTCAGTGTCTCTGAATCTGTCCTCGTAGTCCAATCTATCCTTCTCTACAGATGTAAGCTTTAACTTGAGAGTGGAAATCTCTGCCATAAGATCCAGCTTCTGAGTTTCAAGGGATGTTCTGCTTAAAAGCTCCTGATTCAAGATAAAGAGGAAAAGAACACAATTATTCTTTCAAGGAGAATAAATCACTAATTTATTTCTACAGCTAAAGGCCTCTTTCATGGAGAAAAGCATCACCATCTTCCCTGTACTATCTGAAGCCCTGGGACTCAGCCATTACCCATCTGACAGACTCCAGGCTTCGAGGATGCATCTGAGATCACCAGGGCACTATCATGGGTTGGCTGCCAAGATGAGAAAAAAGCTTGTCTGTCCTCACAGTTGCTCTGGGCTGCAAGGAGCTTTAAGAAGAATCCACCCATCCTGCCAGAGGCTTTAACCCAAGTCTCTTTGAAGTTCAGTGAGGAAAGGCTCACAGAAGAGAACAACTGGATTCCTACAGTGTAAAGCAGCACTGACATTACCAAGTACAAAGACTTTACAGCAAGTATGGTAGAAAATGATCACCTAGTTAAGCGACATCAAGGGGTGCAACACCTTGAAGTGTACTGCTCTCACCAAAGCAAAATGCAGTTCATTAAGACAGAATGAAGGCAGACAGCAAGACAGACATGAGGCTGTGAAATACCTGCTGCAGCATCTCTTCTGTGGCATTCAGCTTCTCCCTGTGCTCCTCTAGACAGAATTCCAGATCCCGAATCTTTTCTCCTTGGGCTTCCACCTGGTCTGTAAGCACACTTACCTGCACAGCAGAGAAAAAGGGATGTGCATTTAGCACCATGCCATACATGTCACCTGAAGAACTATATGGCAGTAACGGTGCTGGACAGCTCAAAGATCAAATGGGACCACAGTGGGAGGAGGAATCTGAAGAACTCTGCAGTAAACAGAACACACAGCAAAAGCAACAGGAGAAGAGGGAAAGCTCTGCCCTCATGCTTACTAGAACTTCAGCCAAATTTCTGGCAGACACATTGCAATTCTGCATCTCCCCTCCTGTCTTGTCCTGGAAGCTGTCTCCAGGGGTGGCTGCTGCATTTTACAGCCAACAATTATGCTTTTGCTGTGATGATACATTAAGCAAAAACCCACTAGCTTCTATCTTAACAACAAAATAGCTAAACCTCACTGCATATAATTTATGTTCCTTCCCAATTGATTGCACACAGCGTACCATAGCACACAGCTTCTTCTTTTCAGAACACTAAAATCAAAGGAGGTTAAAACACACAGACTGAGTCTAGGCAAGACTAAACCAATACCTTTGAGACTGCACACCCATTCTCATTTTGCCTTTTCTGAATGAAGTTTCTGCTTTAAACAGGTGCTTTTGAGGAAACGTGCAGTACTGCTGGGAATGAGGGCAAGCTGCCTAGAGCAACACTTGGCATTAGCACAGCCCCTAGGCCACATCCACGGGATGTCTGCACAGACCAAGGGCTGTCAGGTAGTCCCAACTCTGATGGCAAGGCTAAGCCAGCTGCTAAGAGCACCCAGGACTGATCCAGTCCAGCAGCAGGTGAGCAGGACTTCCGAGAAGCTGCTTGAGTTCTCCTGTCCATTGGCCAGGCCTGCAGCTTTTGTCACCTTTTGGGAGGACAGGACATGTTACCCGATGCAGACACCGTATGAATGGTCATGGAAAATGGTGGTCTTAAGGATACACATGAATGTAAGAAGGTGGTTGCTCTGTTGACCTGCTCAGCTAACAAGATTCAAAAAGAGATCAGATAACACAGAATGAAAGGCCTTTAGATTCTTCCTGTAATCTAAATTCACACCTGTCCTTAATCTGGGTTAACTCTCAGGTATCAGTAAAGCTTCTGAACACCATCCAAGACAACACAACTGCAAATAAATCCTCAGAGGTTTATCACATACTATCAAAAAGTCTTGTGAATGCAAGAGCAGAAAAAAAAAAAAAAGTGACTACTCACTTGCAAAACAAGAGATTCCTTATCATTTTCCAGACGAGCCAGCCTTTCTTGATACACATCTCCATTCCCAGATATGTGTCCATTAGTCTGAAAAAGACAGCAAAGACTGTGTAGTCAATTATTGTACCATCAGTGTCATTCAACGTTATCAACATACTTAAGGAGTATTTTTAGTCTGCACAGTTAAGAACAGAAATAAAGTACTCTCCAACCCCCAAAGGGTTACAGACCAAATGAACTAGCAGGAAAGGGTACATGACCACCATTCAGGACAAGAATTCTTCAGAGGCTTAAAGATGAGAAAGGAAGAACCTTCTAGTGACCCAATTCTGCAGAATTCACTTACTGTGTATTCAGCATTTTGTTAACAAAATTCGTGCTCAACGATGATCAATCCTAAGAGATACTTGCAAAGAGACAAATACCCTAAGACATTCACCAAGTGAAAAAAACATCAATGTACAGTCTACAAAATGTGCGTTATGCATCTTTCAAGTCAAACAATTTTTTCTAAACCACACAGTAAGAGTCATCCTTTTACATCAGGCACATTTTACTGGGTACGGATGAATGTCTGCACTCTCAACACATCTCTTCGTAAAGCTGCCTGAGGCTAAAGAGAGACAAGAATACACGTTAATGCTATCAGAGAGTTCAGAGGAATCAGCAACTTTCTTTCTTCATAATAACTTCAATGCTATTGAGCAGCGAGAAAGATTTTACTCCATATTCAAAGCTGTCTCAAAGCACTTTGCGATGGACGCCACAATCAGATCTCAGCTCTGAAAAGAAATTCTTGTTCCCATCATTGCATAAATCACTTTGAGGAGTCTGATAAGCTGCTCTGAAATCCAGCATGCTCAGCAGAGACTCCCACTGACACTGAGGGGCCTTGATTGCCTTCTGAAAATCTGATGAAAAGAAACTGGGTGACTGATCCCGGTGAGTCCGCAGCACAAGCCTGCCCCGAGAGGCCACCATCCCTTAGGAGGAAGGTGTAAGCCTCTGGCTCCTGCTTTGAATCTCCCCTTCAAGCAGCGTATCTCCCCGACTACAGAGAAGGCCTCAGGAAACCTGCTTGGCTAAAACTCCTTTTCTAAGTTACATGTCTGGCCTTGGGTGATGGAGAAACTGCCTCATTTGAAACTGAAAGAACAAAACTCCCACCAGCGCCACTTCACGATGCAAACAGGAGGGGGTACCAAGTATCTGACCTCACCTTGGTGTTCTTCGGAAGTCAGGCTGTGTCCTGGCAGCTTTTAAATCAACCTGCAGTAGCAAATGTGTCTCTCGAACACATAGGCAATTGTTACAAGGTGACCATAATATCTCCCCTGAAATCACTAGAGCTACAGTGGACTAAGAAAGGATGCTCTCTCATAACTTGTACCAATACCTCAGATTATAATGGTACCCTGTAGCTGAATTATTTAGCAGTAAATGACTAGGCCTTCTGAGCATCCAGAGACTAAGAGCTAAGGCAGAAGTACTCTAAACTTCTGAGTTTGCCCTGGCTTTCCCCTGACCTCTACCAGAATTTAGCTCGTGCCACAGGATCTCCATTCAAGTTCAGTGAGATCTTCAGTTTTGTAACACTTTAATTTAGGTGAAAGAAGATGAAGACCTTCCAAAAGAAACTTGTTAGATGCTCAACTAGCAGAATATGCTTTAAAGTTTTTAACTTGACTTGTATCTGAAATACAAAATGCGGGGTTTTGCAAACTTTAGCTATTCTGTAGCTCCTTTCTCATTTAAAGTCTTCCATTACATCTCAGGCCTCCATGACAAGAGCATCCATATACTGGAACATAAAACACATTTATCAATCCAGCATGTGTGTCTAATGTAGGAAAGTGATATTCATCCCTCATTACAAGCAGGAAGGCAAGGTGCAAAGATGCCCCTCCATCCTGCTGCGGCTAACATGAAAGTCCTCGTCAACCCACAGGCTCAGCTCCCTGCCTCCCAACCACCACATCAGCACCATAACCACTGAGCCTCCTGATACCTCCAGTCAGCATCACTGGACGCAAATGAACTAAAACCAAAGACCACATGAAGAAAATATCAAGAATTAGGTACTGGTTTCACACTAGAATGAAAATGTCTTTTGCTGTGAAAACCGATGAGGTGTTAAAGTAGAATGTTAGTCATTGTGCATAGCATCTTGCCAACAAGACACCTTTGTTGTTAAAACTCTGTTCTTATTTATCAAAAAAATTGCTGTTTCGCTCAGCATGTCATACTTGGCTTTAAAATAGGAGCATTTAGAGAGTCAGAGTTCAGGCTGCAGCTGCATACTGCCACAAGAAAGAGAGAGGAGGTGATGGGAACTCCAAACAGGACTGCAGTAAAGGTTATTTTCCCACAAAGCCAAATACAAAGATGTCTTTGCTGTCTGTCACCAGAAATATTTTGTATAATAAATCTCTATAAACTTGACCTGAAAAGAGAAAACTGTGTACAATCCAACAGCAGTTTGCTTTATGCCTGAAATGTTGTAATTTCTGCATAATGCCTGGGACTAGCTCTTCATTTTAGGTACGCAAAAGCAAGAAAGTCACTGACTTTGGTTTCGGTAAGAAACAGATGACAGTTGGTGAAAGGATGACACAGAAAGGCCACGGCAGCTATTTCACAGAGCAGCAGCCCCAGCACCTCCTATCAGGGACCTGCAGGCAACAGCCACAGGGTATCTTCCTGCATCTCTCCTCTGGGCTGTCTTCCAAGGTAAAAGGTGATACACCTGGCATGATTTTCTTCCAAGAGATGAGGAATGAAGAGAGGAGATGATGCACATGGAAAGAAGAACGGGATAATGATGGCAAGGGGCAGGACTGAAGAGAAATAGTAATAGAGGGAAGATGCCCCAACACTGGATATGGGAAAGCAGTGCATCAGGAGATGCGGTGGAGGGAGCCCCAGAGGAGAGGAACGGGCTGCAGGGAAGTCCAAAAGATGCCAGAAGACCTGGTGTGTGCAAAACCTGGGTAAGCAACACTTGCTGTGTCCTTCAGGAAGTTTCTGCTCCACTTTGGGACCTGCAGCCTCCCTTGGGACTGAGACCAGCAACTACTTACCCTGCAGAGCAATGGTTCTGCTTTGGAGAGGAGGAAAAAAAAGAAAGGAAGGAAGAAGGGAGAGGGAAGGAACAATTATTTGATTCAACATAAACTGCAAGCATATTTGGGGACTTGGTGGTTCTGGGTCAAATCTGTACCATCAAAGTCAATACAGGATTAACATACTTTACTAGTTGTGTAAGACAAGCTTTGCCATTTTCCAAAGCAGGCTCTTGTTTATCAGTAACTTAAAATCTATCTTCGATTAAGCTGTTAGACTTTGCATGTGTTTTTAATTTAGGGATTAATTGCAAAAGACTATATGGGAAGAGAATGCAGATTTACCAACACCAATCTTTATCCTAAAAAGAACATTTGTCATGATGCCACTGAGACTTCACAGAAGTTCGAGGTTAAGCATTTATTTAAAATGCCTTACAAGATCAGACCCAGTGCACTTAAAACCTGCAAAATCAATCCATGGCTAATCTGTTAAACGTGTGTAAGCTTTGTCTGCAATCGTGTAAGTGTAAAATGTCCACACTGCTCTGGAGGGAATTACTCCTGTATTAAGTAGATGCATCACCAAACTTTCACAGCTTGCCTGTCTTTAGTCCCTTTTCCCTGGAAGTGAGTTAGCATTCCAAACCACAAGACAGTTTTTAATAGCTGCTCTTTTAAACCTCTTAACAACCAAAAAACCCAACCAAACCAACCAACCAAACAAAAAAAAACCCTAACCTGTTTCCTCTCAACTGCTGAATTCCCCTTCAAAAATAAAACTAATCTTTAGTCTACTGCAGCTGATACCCTCATTTCCCTTCATTTTCTCTTCTGGCTTTAAGACAACATAAAGCAGCCCAAGTCACACTATTCTTGCCATATATGCAATTTGATTTGTGTAGAAGCTGCCAGTCCACACCATTATTTTCTTGTATGGCAGACTGCACTGACTGTTTTGATCACCACAGTCCAGTCAACAGTTGGGCAAGTGAGCTGTCCCTGACATCATTTTCCTGACCATCTGGAGTTAAATTAGAGCTCATCAACATGCTTACATTGTTCAGATCATTATAATACACATTACCTCCGCCTAGTTAAGCACAGCCATCACTGATCTGCTTGTTCACTCAGTTTTAGAGGGTCCCTTGCAAGAGGGATTCTGCAGCCTCAGCTACCTCAACATCACTTGGTATGCCACAGGCAGAGCCTCCAGTTTTTCCAAGCAATGTGCTTGCCGCTGTTTCCCCTGTGATACAGAGCTATGACAGCTCCATCCTCTGGAAGTATTGCTTCCATCCCAAATTCAGACTGGTCAAATCTGTCTGAACACCATCTGTACCAGCAGTGAACCAGTTTGTGTGGAAGCCCACCGCCGTACTCCCAAACTGGCATCTCCCGCATTTCACACCTCCCTGCCCATATCTGCAGCCTGCTCCACATGCTCGGGCAGTGGGCAGGCAGACCTACTGCTAAGTTATTTCAAAAGTTTACAGATTACTTCCTCCTCAGGGGATGAAACAAAACAAACCACCAATCCACCCCCCACCCCCCCATTATATTTTAAAGGCTTCACTACAGTAAAAGTGAATTCTGAAAGAAAATCAGCTTAAGACAGACTTTCCCTCTGAGGAGTTTACCTGAAACATTTTCTAAATATAAATAACAAGGCTGTTGAATAGGGAAGATGCGACCCTTTCGAAAGACTCCGTCTCTTCGACAGCAGCTCAGCTGGTGTCTGATACAAGAGACAAAACAAAACGCTTATTCCCTTCCAGCGCTGCCCAGCTATGGCTTGTCACTCGGAGAAATGCAGGAGCCAAAGCAAACACAGATAGCCTTACCTTATTTAGCCACACGCAGTGCCCGTGAATGTCCCAGCTATACTCCATGCTGGTCATGGCTATCTTCATGCATTTAAGGACACCAGCAACTGTAGCAGGCGGCCGAGGCTGAGAGCTGCAGCCCCAGCGCCGCGGGCACCCGCTGTGCCGAGCGGAGAAGCGAGGTGGGCAGGTTAAGGGGCAGGTTAAGTGACGGGAGGTTTCCTCACCTAACCAAGGATAGAGGCGAACGTGGCAGTGGAGCAGGAGATGTGGGAAGCAGAGTGGAGCAGCAGCGCTCTTCAGGCGGAGCAAGCAGCTCCACTAGGGAATTAACACATCAAAGCCCGGGAAGGATCAAGCCTTCTTCTAACCTGAGCTCGCAGGGATGCCACCGCACAAAGGCTGGGAGGAGGATGCAGGCAGAGGGGAGCGGAGCTGTGTAACCCTGAGTGGGAGTGAGGGCAGCCCCACGCAGGTGGCAGCCGGCCACGTCCACCCTCGCTTCTCGAGGAACAGTGCAACCCTCCCCTCTGCACCCTCCTGGCCTGCAGAAATCATCCAGCTCAAAAACAGATGAGAAAAGAGTGACTCTGATCCCCTTTGCCCATTTTTACGAGGTAAACAGGAGGGAACTTTCCTTTCTTGATGGCTATTAATTGTAAAACCTGGAAGAACACAAGTACTTCACTTGTAGGCTCCAAGAAAAAGAGCAAGGAAAAAGTTCACTCAACTGTGCCAGGTCTCCTGAGTCTCAAGTTTATGTCAGACTTAAGAATGATGTAAAATGAAACAATAACAACCAACCTCTGTCCACATGTTTAAGTTTCAACTTAGCCGGTATTGGCAGCAGCATAACAAATCCTTAGTATATGTGACTGCAAAGGCTAGCTCTGGGAGTCCTGTGATTCTCTCAAAAAACACAGCTTTTATTATTAAAAATAAAGATTTACAACTACCATTGATAGATAAAAATCTCAAAAACATGAATATTGAATAACCCAGAACAGAAAAGCAGAGCAGAAGCTGTGTTTTTTACAGCATCATGGAATCGTTATGGTTGGCAGAGACCTTTAAGATCATTGAGTCCAACCATTAATCCAGCACTGCCAGGGCACCACTAACCCACATTCCTCAGCACCACATCTCCACAGCTTTTAAACCCACCCAGGGATGGGGACTCCACCACTGCCCTGGGGAGCCTGGTCCGGGCCTTGACAATACTTTTGGGGAAGAAATCTGTCCCAATATCCAACCCAAACCTCCCCTGGCACAACAGGAGGCCACTTCCTCGTCCTATCTCTTGTTACTTTGGGACTTGGTCCACAGGGTAACCCCATCCCCTCTGCTGGGCACTGGGAGAGAAATTCCTAAGGGAAGAGGATGACCAGAAGACCCACACAGAGGGGACTGGGGTAGTGTCTCTAGGTCTTCATGTACGTGGAGAGCCTGCGCTCGGCCTTCCCAGGGCCAGAGCTCCCTGTTTTCAAGCCTAACTGATGCGTTTTAGATTGGGAATGGTGATTTTTGATGGCTCTGCTCCATCACAGGACCAGGGTTGCTCTTACTGCCCATGAACTCATCCATGATGCATGAAGATGCCACGCCAAGACAAGCTATAAATGAACCTGTATTATCTTCTAGTATTAAAAACACACCAGTCTGGATGACTGCCTTTAGCAAGAAGGAGGGTCCTGTGTTTCAGGAACTCTGAGGGAGATCTCTCACAGACAAAAAGCACTGCTGGGAGGCAGTTTGTGATGACAGGCTGAAATGGTACCACAAGGCTCCTTTCATACTGCAACTCAAAGAAGGATCTCAAACAGGCACTTGGTAAACGCCTATGTGACACACGTTACCATAGGACCTTTCGACAGCTAGACAAGCAGAAGCTGAACCAAATGAATGCGCTGTACGCCCACACTAAGACAATCAAACAACCAACTTTGGTTTGAAGACAAGATTTTTCCATGAATAAGAAATATGAGATGATTTCTGGCTAACCAAACCGCTTCCTCCACTTGGGAATCACCCTGTTGTTCAAATAGGCCTACAAATGTCTGTAAGATCATAAGCTGTGTATATCCAGCCAGGAAAATTTCTCTCTCAAATCTAAGAGGTTCTTATATTAACTCTCATTACTTCCAGTCACTCTCTGGAAGAACCAACTTGTTGAAGAGTGTCAGAATCTGAGGCTGGTCTGTGAGGTGACAGATCCACTATGCTGGATTGCACAAACCAGTACAGGTACCACAGCTCAAACTAACAATCATCTCCAGATGAGCTGAAAATGGTCTTCAAGAAACCTTTGGAGGCCATAAACTTTGTTTTGCTTTAAATCTTACTGTCAACTTCAGAAATTCACTTCTGGAGTGAGAAGAAGAAAAAAATAATTATAAAATATATATATATATATCTCCAAACTCAGAAAGTCACTTTCAAAGGTAAAACCACAGTTGTACTTGCTTGTTGTTCCAGGAGCACACCCTTTAAAGAGGAGAAGACACACAACAGGACCCGCATATACAAGTTCAGATCAGGAGCTTGGGGAAACTGGCTCTGAGGTGTAGGAAGGGACTGTCCACCCACTTCTACCCTTCACTCTCCTTTTTAACAAGCCACAGTCGGTTTCTTCTTTCTGGAAGGTTGTTGCATAAGATGTATTTAAAACAAAAAACACTGTCAAGAAAAATAATAACCAGAAAGATCACTGTCTCTTGTTTGTTTCAACTGAAGAAAAACTGGAGAAACACTCATGACTGGGAGCAAGGTTTCCATCTTCAAGAGATGGATCTATCAACTTCCAGCTGAACACAACAGGGCTTCCTTGGCCTTGCAAAAGGCAAAGTTTCTTAAAATGGTCTTGTTACTGGCAATGATGTTACAGATTACTCACGTTGCTTTCTATATTCAAGCCAGAAGCTCCATTTTCACAGAGTACAGCACATGTTTTATTAAACCACACATCAGAATACATTAAACATTTCTGTTGATCAGGAGAAATCTGAAAAAACTCCAAAATATTGGAATACTTATGATCTGGCTATGGATTTCATGTCTGGTCTCCAGTGAAAGAACACAGTTCCAACATGTCTGAGCACAGAAAAGGCCTCAGTCTCTTTCCAGACTTTGAACAAACAGCCTCGTTTGTAATTTTAGCCATGACATTCACCTGTCATTCGTTTGCACATGGAGACATGAGCAGCTTTGCAGCAAGAGAATCAGTTTTGAGCTGCAAGCAGACAACAAGAAATGACGTGTTATAGTTAAGCTGGCTTATTTGTGCAGCAGAAAGCTGCATGTACAACTTCTCTGAACTCCCCGTGGGGACCTTCTGATGGATTCTGTTGGAAGAGCTCTGCCAGATGTTCGGGCAGTGTACATGTACTCCGGTGTCACGTGGCCATCTGGCATCCACTGGTTTAAAAAAATAACCAACCAACCAAACCCAACAACAACAACAAAAAAATCCCAGATGAGGCATTTTAACTCACTGGCCCTTTTTGAGTGCTTGCATAGACTTCTCTACCACACTGAGAGGTGCAGAAAGAAAGCAGTCACTATGAAGTGGTACAGGGACATGGGACAACCAATTCTGGCATGGCAAAGCTAAAGGCTCTGCCCCATTTAACAGAAGTGAACAACTTTGGGAGGCTGCCGTCAGACCGTTGTCCCAACAAGGGCATCAGTAGTTTCCCTGCAGGGACCAGGAGGGGATTTTTCTCTTGTGACATGTTGTTTGGCAGCAGCAAACACTATTTTTGTTTTCCTCTGAGACACGAGAGATTTGCTTACAGCTTTGGATGGGATGTGATGCACCAGTTCCAGCAGCTTGGAATAGTCCAATGGATGCAACTTTACGTGTGGAGGATTCGACTGATTTCAAACTAAGGTGTCTTCCCTTCCTTGGTAAGGGTGGGTGTAGTTGCAGAAAGCCTTCCTGCGAATCATCCGTGCAGTTTGGGTAACACCATGCCCAGACAGGGACCAGCGACACTGGGGACACCTGCAAATCCCATGCTTGTAGCACAGTACAGAGTATAATGGTGAGTCTTTCCTCCTAGGAGCTTTAAGGCTGCCAGAGAGTACAGGGGAATAACTTGAGGCAGAATGAGAAGAAGCGTAGGTGGAGTAGCTGTTTTTTGCAATCTTTTGTCCACGCATCCCCTGCACATCTCTTCCAGTGCTCAGGAGGCACCAAGCTGAATGGCACAACTGCAGAATGGCACCCCCTTCCTCTCCCAGATCCAGCCCATGGCACCCCCTTCCTCTCCCAGATCCAGCCCATGGCACCCCCTTCCTCTCCCAGATGCAGCCCATGCCTGCGATGAAAACCATTACTGTCTCATTGCCACATCACAGAGGTCTGAAGGACCTCGTTCCAGGTCCGAACAGCCATGCTTCCCTAAATCACACAATGACTGACCTTCACCTCATTAATCTCAACAGGCACTGCAGTCTCCAGTTGTGCTGCTAGGCCCCTTCTCTTCAGAACAACATGCAGTGGATCAGCATCACTAAGCCTGGATGAGCGATGTCTATACACGCCATGGGAAGCAGTTAATTTTCCCTGGGTGTTTATTTGGCATATGAATATTTTTTTTTTTTTAATTTATAAAGGCCATACTTGCATGAAACCTGTTATGACCCTTGATTTCTGCTCCACACAGAATGGAGACTAGTTATAGCGATGTTCACCGCTGTACGTTATGCAGGAAGGAAACGCTGATGTTAGCAGGAACTCCATGTCTTTTAAAGATCTGACTTGAATGTCAGTCCCATCTCCTCCTCCTAATATCAGCGTTGGCTGACATTACATTAAACAGAGGGGGTGAGATCCAAATCCCACTGGAGGGATTGGGAAAGCTCCCCCATGCTACATTAAGTTTCAAGCATTTTCAAATGAATAGTTCAAAGCAAAGAATAAAAAGCCCAGAGCCCTCCCCTCAAAGCTTTCTGCAAGAGCTGCAGCAGGGATCCAGTTGCACTAGCCCAGGTCCCCATCTCTCCTCGCAGCACTGCACACAGCCTGAGCGATGCTGGATGGCACGTCAGGTCACCCCACGCCAGCTGCAGCCCCACGCCTGGCCAGCCTCTCCCAGACATGGGCTTGGCAACACAGCCCTGCACCCGCCCCTTTGGGCTGCAGCTGAGTGACAAAATAAATCCGTTTATCAAGATGAAAATGCTTTTTTGCAAGATCAGCCGTGGCTCCAGGGTGACTGAACATTTTCTGAGGGGGTGTGATGCCTGCACCGGGAAGGGACCAGGCAATGGTGGCTGCCTGTTGTAACAGCAGCCATGTACAGAGCGCAACACAGAGCCACTATGGTGGCCGGTCCGGCATCAGACCCAACTCGCATCTCAGCTGGTATCCCCATTTCAGCAGCATGGTGCTACTTTGGCCAACAGCAAGTGTTTGATTCAACAGGACCCAGACACTGGTGATAAGACAGATTTGGCAAAATAAGCAGAAGCACACACCCTCTGCTGTCATCGTAACAGCTACAGGCTGACTTAAAACCTGAAGCATGGCCTCTAGAAATAAGTCTTTACTTCCACTGCTGGAGTTCCCCCAAAACCTGTGCCCACCCGGACCACCACAACACAAACCCTGCCACAGATCATGAGCACAAGGACTTGTCTTTGGCCCTGCTAGGAAGTCACCACACACAAGGCACCTGGAGACAAAACCAGTGTGCCCTTCAAAAATGATGCCCTGCAACTCACCTCTTGATAAGCACAACACCTTATTTCCCAGGGTAGTCGTCAGGTAGTTTCCACTTGAATAATATTAGATACTGGGGGAAACAAGGCTTGGGGAAAGAGGAGCCTTGCCAGGTGTGTTGTGGTGTATTTTTAAAGCAAGGTGACAAAAACTGGCAGATTCACAAACACAGATATTAAACATTTGGCTAGGTATCCAGAATAAAGGGATGCTGCACTCATGCCACTCACTTCTGTTATAAACCGGGTAAGGAAGCTCAGTAACACCACTGATCCCTGTAGAAAACGCTGCCAAAAAATTTTTTTTTGTGAAAAGTTCATATTGAAAACATTTCCCCTCCCCCATTTAAGGATCTGATTCCTACAAAAGTGTCTTTCCCCAGCCATCTGAGATGAAACTCCAGTTTACTGACAATTTTTTGCTTCTGAAGCCCCACACCAGCATCTCCAAACCAAAATCTCTTCCCTTTGGTCCTTTGAGACCCCCTCTAAAACTTTAAAATGCCTGCATAAAACACAGCCTTGCTTCCCGAGCTTCTCTAGCTAACATCTAAAACCAGCACGCTTCAGGTGAAAGAAGGTGAGATCGTACCATTTGACTCTGGAGCCATTCGATCAGAGCCTCCGCCGTCGAGTCCGGGACCTGGCAGCGCAGCCCCTCTCTCTCATCCGCTTCCATCATCTCTAGCAAGCCTCTCAAGTCCTCTATGAGATGCAGCGCCCGCAGCCCCCCCATGAAGGGGGAGGTGGGAGACTGGCAGTCAAAGATGCCATTGGAGTATTCCAACGCCTTCGAGCCTGGAGGGAGCAAAACTTCACGAGGTCAGGCATGAGGCCAGCAGGTCAGACACTCAGCAAGGCTGGGAAATGCTGGGTAGACTCTGCTCCCAGCAGGCATTTATGTGAACCCCATTCATGCTGGTGCTGGATTCTGCCTGCACCACGCAGGAATTCAGAGAAGGGCAAGTCCTGGCTGGTGTGCTATGTGGATGGCAGCTCCAGCGGGAAGGAGATGGGCTGATGCAACAGAGGACATGTAACCCACAACTGTGCCTGTGTGTTTAAGGTGTGAGCTGGGCTCCTGCTCCCCAGGATGTATCAGAGGTGCAAAACCCTGTGGAGCGGGGAACAGGTTCTGCAAACACTTTGAGGCACTGTGTAGGGATTGCATGACCCAAGCCAGAGAGTGATGGTGTCCAGAGGAGATCATGCTCTGCATTTTTCAGGTAGGAATGTGTTATGGTGCTCCAAGGCACTGAAACTTTGTTTAAAAGAATGATGAAAAATAAAATAAGATAAAAAAAGACCAAATCACTTCTACACAAGAATAAATTTTAAACTGAACAGTCTGACCCAGCTAGCACTGACTTTTGCATGTTAATAAAATCTCCAATTTGCATAAACTCACAGTATATATATTTGACCTACATTAAAAGTTGCTATATATTAAGTAAGGAAGGAAACTATGAATTTGGGATTAAGGTTGATTTAAATCAATCTAGCTAATTCCAACTATAATTTCAGCATGCTGATTCGTGACCTTAATACTGCAACGCCTTGGCACAATGAGACGTGCCTATGACAGAGCCTCATTTGTACTGTGACTCGTGGAGGCTCTGTCATGTGCCATATATGCACTTCCACGAACTTTCATTCACCTCATCTGGGAAGACACCACAATGCCAGTGTTCTGCTAATTCCCTTTGAAAAAAAGAGAGAGAGAAAAATCCCCACAACAGCATAGGAGCTGATATCCTTTCTCTTACTTTATCGGTCTGTTCAGACACATGGGTAAATTAAGTCTGTGGTGACTTAAATATCCCAGCATCACATTTTATTTTTATATTAAACCTCATTCTGCCATCACCAACTTAGGCTCGTGGAAACCAAGATACATGATCAGATCCAAATACCATATCTGCTTATGGAAATTACTAAAGTCACAGCTTATATGTATTTTTAGACAACATTATGATCCAACTAAAACCACTTTACATGTGTTCCTGCTACGTGTCCTTAGTATCTTCAGGAAAAATGCAGAGAAGAGGCATTGTTCAAAACAAAGCATGCACTGTATGATGACATTTTCCCCCGAGGGAAATTATTTTAAGAGGAACTAGTAAAGACTTTGCAACTGCATTGCTATCCTTGCAGAATATTTTTCCAGTTTGGGTAGCTGTTTGCATAGCTCTGCTGGAATAAGATTAAACTATTAAGTTCTTGCTGCTTTGCTCCTCTGTATTGTGTACTTACGGTATTTTCTAACTCATTAGAGTCAACTTAAAAGCAGAGGTTGTATAGTTTGTGATGCCTCTCCTTGGAACATGTAAATTTTGTAGGTACTTATAAAAAACTCAGTGTTCAAGGCAGGTCCTAAACAAATGTCTGGACCCAGAGCATTCCAATTTTGAAAGAAGGAAAACTCAATTAATGTTCTAACTCTGTAGAGTTCAGAGGTGTTCAGAGTAGCCAGTATTGGGCAAACTTACTCTTCCTGCCTTGCCTCAGCTCTCTGAACACACTCAGCCTGGTTTGAAACACGTCTTGTGACTTTCCTGATGCTATATGCACCTGCTGAACTGCATCACTCGGTGACTTTGAGCAGCATTTTGACAGAGGCTGCAGGTGAGGGTCTGTGCAATCCCTCCTCTCCATTTATTTGTAATCGCTAAGCTCTGAGGGAAGACACCGAACACAATTACCACCACATTCCCTTCTCAGCCCAAAACTCTGTCCTCCAGGTGTGAGAAAGGATGACCCAAACAACTACATGAACAATCTGTCCAAATGTTTACCTGCTATAATGCCATCCATCTGCTCCAGAGCCGCAGCGAGCATGTCACTTGCATCACTCATCATCTTCTCTCTTCCCAGGAACAATCACCAGCTACACCATAAGGAGCAATAAAACACCGATAGTGGGAGTTGGATCTTCAAGCCCACAATTTAATCTGCAAAAGAGAATTTCGTTTCAGTGCATGTTCTCTGAATTCAGACACCACCGACACTAGACCAGCAGGAAGACTGGGGTCATTTGCTGACCACAAGACTCGTAGGTATTCACCAGGCATGAATTGGCATCAAAGAATCAAAGCAACAACCTGATGATCCAGTTCAAACTTGGTCATCCCGTGGCCTGCTCTGCCTGCAGGTCCATGCCACTGAAGGGACATCTCACAGAGCACCTCAGAAATCCCACATGGCACTTCAGGGATGCTTGCACAGAAGACACAGGCCTGCTATTACTAAAAGGAAACTGCAGCTCAGCAACAAACAATGTGTCTAGCTGTGTATTTTTTCTCCCCCAGATTCTGCTGGTATAGTAAAAGGAGAGTCTGGATGCCATATTTCTGGCTGCCTGACAATCCAGAAGTCCTGGGCATGCAACTATTTGCCTCCAGGCAGGATACCTCGAATGCCAGTGACTCACTGGACACAGTGTGCATGCACAGACCTCTGAAGATGCTGCTCTGAGCTTAGCAAGTATTCACTCCGTAACGATGCAATCTGACCTTACCCTCAAACTTCTGAAAGACAGAAGTGGTGCCCAGAGGAGTATTTCCAGGAAAAGCAAATCTGCCTGACATGACCTGAACTAGCAGACCCCAAATCCTGATGGGCTAAAAGTTAAAGCATGTACTTAGGTACTTTGCTGCAGTGGAGCTGCAGAGGTCAGAGGCATACCCAGTCCCTTCACCCCACCACGACGGACACGAAAGTCATCAAAATATCTCAGCTTGCTGTGGCTTTAATCTAGGATACACGAGGCTACTTCTGCTATAAATACAGTCAGGGAACAAAGCTAAACAAACACCAGGAAGGAAAATTCACTTTAACCTTTTGCAAACCCTCCCATTTGGTTTTTGTATTAGGCCATGCTGCTGCTGACATTTGCCCCAACATAAGCAATTAAGAAAGTTGTTCACAGCATCTCTGGCATAAGTCCTAGAAAAGTCTCTACTAAAAACCAAACCAAACAAAAAATTCATACTATAAATGGAATTTTCCCTCCCACAAATCACCTTATTGGTTTGACCCAGCTGGCAAGTAGCTCTTTTTGGAGGCTACTTAGCTAGCTTTGCTGAAATGCTATCCTTAAAATGCCAACAAACATTTCATCTTCCATATCAAAACCTTAATTACATGAAGTAGGTCCAATCCCTAAGGTAACTTTTGAATGACAGCACAAAGACTACTGTGCTTTTGGCAGGTACCTTCCTTTATTATTTAGTTGCCAGAGCCAGAAAAGCCAAGAAAACTTTAAAAGTCTTAATACTGGTAAGTTAAGGAGTTGTAAATCTTATAAAATGCAGTAGCATCATAACTGAAGGTTTCCAGCCTTCAAGGAGGAAGCCCTTGGTTTTAAAATGTAAATTGATTTTAAAAAGTAAATCACACAATAAAAATATTAAACTTTGAGCAGCACAATACCTGCCACAATATGCAGACCCTTACAAGACATTTGGTCTGGTGCTTCTACATCTGATAAAAATGAGCAGAAAATGCAGCTTTTTACAAACACCTTCACTTGGACAATACTGAAGACAGTCTTGTTTCTCCTTGTTTATTATTTCCTGGCTCTGGTCATCAGGTCCTGCTCAAATACAGGTGTCTCTGAACACAGAATGTGAATCGTCTGCAGCAGATTTTCTTCTTAAGGCAAAGAGCACGCAGAGAAAGCCCAGGGTGGCTGCTGCTGCCTCATGCAGAACACTGATTCCTCACAGCTCTGGGAGGAAAAGATCCAACAACACAAAGCACCCACAAAGCTGCAGCAGCCAATTAATGTTTGGGAATCTGGAGTGCCCAAGATCTTCCCGGGGTGGATGAACACCGCATGGAGGGAGTAAAGACGACGGAGCCAAGCTGTTCTCAGTGGTGCCCAGTGACACGACAAGAGGCAATGGGTACACACTACAACACAGGAAATTCCCTTAAACATTAAAAAAACAAGTAATTAAAGAAAGGTTTTTTACTCCAAGGATGGCAAGCACTGGAAAGAGCTGCCCTTTTAGGATCAACATCCCTAGAGCCATTTGCAACATGACTGAACCCTGCAGGGTTCCACCCCTGCTCTGGGCAGGGGGTGTGCTGGAGAACTCCAGCAGTGCCTTCCCACCTCAGTCATCACTGAGTTCAGTGCAGCTCACAATCAAGCATAAAATACAGTACCAAGAAGGCTGCCTACAAAAAGCCTACTGCAAGTTAAAAATGTGCTAAGGAACAGAGTACTCCATAATCACGTTTGTTCACAGTGCACCCCTTTTCTCACACCATCTGTCTAGGAAAGACATAAACTAGGGCAAGGAACTTCCAATTTACACTTGCATAATAAAGCTCTGGCTCATAGGTACAGAAAGATCATCATCCTTGTGTTTCATCCAAGCACAACCACCCCTCGTGTCTCCAAAAAAAGCACTCCTCGCTTTTCCTAAACAAGGGGTTTGTCCACAGTGGTCAAAAATCCCTAAAACAGCTCTACTGAAAAGAGCAGCGATGACAGACAGTGGTACTAACAGCATCAAAGAGACCTCCAGCATCCACCTCCAAGGAAAGAGACATGTCAGTCTCTCACAGTGCTCTCCATGGCTACTCCAAAAGGAGATATGCTGCTGAGAGCAACGGTGAGAAATTTTAAGACAAAATTTAGTGAAGTAAGACCATGCAAACACAGTGATCTCCAAAAGCCCTTCCACCACTCACAGAGCACCTGTTATCAGTCTGATCAAGCTCATAGCTGAGAAACTTGGAGAGGTGAAATAAAAAAAGAATAAAAAGCCCCCAAAACCAAACAGCTGGACATGACAAAATCTCATTTCCCTGGTTATTTGGTTCTAAATGTGGCCACTGAAAACTGGTCTGGAACGGCACATCCTGCCCTTCCCCAGCCCAGTGCAGCACATGAAGCAGTCAGGAAGTAAAACCAGTGTGATGGGAAAAATAATATTGGAGGCATCCGTCCTTGGTAAGGACATAGAACCGTTTTTATTCTTTGCACACAATCACCAGCATGTGGGGAACGGATGGGCAGGGGGGAAATGAGAGACCTCATACATCAGCAGACTAAAGAACCAAACAAGAAAAGACAACAAACCACAGGAAGAAGAGGGTGGAAAGGGGAGGTGCAGCAGGAGTCAAAGAAACACACTTAGTAGACAGAAGTCATAAATCAGCAGCCCTTTGCCAATTAAAGGAAAGAGGACAATACTGAAACGCCACGGGATTAATCCCTGTGCCTACTGAAGGGCACCAAGACTGCCTCTGACTATACAAACTTCAAGAGGAGTCTCAGCTGACCACTAACACAGCAGAGTCTTCCTCATAAGTATGTTCCTTTTTTTACTCTCTGTTTTTTATGACTATGATCTAATAGAAATAAAACCTAAAAGAAAACTCAAGGCTTTAGGTTTTTTTGTTGGCAGTGACTAAGGAAAATCACGTAGACAGGTAATATGAACAAAAAATCCCTCTTGGAGAAGTACAATGGAGGTCCTCGGGAAAATAAGGAATAGCTAATGTTTCAGATGATGTCATGCACTTTAAAATCATCATTTCATCCACAAAAGCAGAAAGGGGAGAAAAAAAAAAGGGAGGGGGGGAATCATAATTTTAACAGAGATGGATCTATGACCTGGCAAATGAATGAGAAACCAAGGTGCACACAGGAAACAGAGAGGCAGATGCATGAAATCCAGCCCTGGAACAATGCCACTGAGAACACACCTGGGAGGAAAGTACTGACAGTACCCTGTCTGACAGACCTTTTAAATGAAGTTCTCTCTTGCTTTCCAGGAAAATGACAACACTTACCTTCCCGCGCACACAATCAGTGCAAGATGGGGCGGGGGGGGGGTTGTTTTCACAAAGGCAGATCCCCCTTTTAGAGCTCCCAGCTGAATACCTTGCTCATGCTGACAAGAACAAGCATTGCTTCATCAAGGCTGTACTTACAATCCATCATTACAAATAAATAAAAACAAAACACAAATGCAGACATCTCCGCTATCAGTTACAATTAATCTTATCACTAGCTGGCATTTCTGCTACATCCCTGGCTGTTAACAGAGAAAACAGTATTTGGTCTTACTTGTTTAATGTCCCTTCCTCTGGTTCAAACCCACCAGCCGGTTGCTAGGGCTATGCTGTTCACTTTTCAGTAGGAGGAGATTTTTTATTTTTATTTTTTTGAATGACATACAAACCCTCCGGCTACTGTGCTTGTGAAGATGTATTCCAAACAGCTTACAGAGAAAACAAAACACTGCCCTGCAAATACATCCAAGGAAAGCTAGAAAAAAAAGTAAAAATCCAAGGGGCTTTGTGAATGGGAACTGCAGTCTGCTGGATGCAAACAGGAAAGCTGCCTAAATATGGATTTCCAAATCAGATATTTAATTAACATGGCAGACTTTAAAAAAAAAAACAACAATCAGTGCTTGAGTATTTTACATCTGTAGGAAATGATAGTTTCCCTACCCGGAGGCTGTTTCTTTCCTAGATCAAACACCACACACAGAGGCATTTAGGAGCAACACCTTCAAGCATTTTTTTGTTAAATTTCACTTCGAGGTGGTCTCATCCTGGATGCCCACCTGCAAAACACATCGAGCTTTAAAACCCGGAGGTCCAGAGCTTATTCCAGAGAATCAGCTACCTGCTAGAGGGTCCAAAGGGCAGAAAGACACACTGTGTGTGCCCAATGAGAGTGGAAGGGCAGGGGCTGGCTGGTCTTTTGTCCACTCATCTTAGTGCACATGCTCTGCAAACGCTCAGTGTCTGGAAAGAAAGCACCAGCTACAGATTATTTTTACGATGTGATGCAATAAGATGGATAACTTGAGTTTCCCAGCTCTTTCATTCCTACATAATACTCCTAAACCTAGGAAATTTTGACACAGGGAAATGAAAAATCTTGATTAGGATTTGTTTCTGAGAGCTGGAGAAGTGGAAAAAAAAGGACCCTCAAAAGCAGGTTGCTAGCCCAGAGCAGTCTACCACAAAAATACAAAAAGAAAGCTAACAAATTGCAGTCAGCTTGTTGGGCGGGGGGAAGGTGGGGGAGAAGAACATGTTCTACAACAAAAGACCGACCTCAAATTTCACCTTTGCTGTCAAAATTCATGTCCCTGCATTCCCAGTCTTACATGTATGAGGTGACTGTGCAAGAGGTCTGAAGCATCTTCTGGATTCATCTCCCTCACCTCACAACACTAAACCAACACATCCATAGCAATTAATTTTAAGTATTTTCTTTACCAAGTAAACCTCTATTTCACAAAGACAAATGCCACTTCTGACACATAATCCATAAATTTGTGCTTCTTCTGGCAGGACAGAAGAGAAACACAAACATGCAGACACTTATTTGCAAAACACATTTCAATCACAAATAAAAACTTCTTCAAATTAATTCCACCTAAATCTCTGGCACAATTTCCCATGGGATGTTTTGAAGATACTCAGCTATAGCTCCACCAGTCAGTAGCAATTTAACACTTAATAATTAATGCATTCAGCTAATTTATACTGGGAATCGTGAATATTTCTTGTAACATAAAAAAGTACTCCATTTCATACCTTCCAGGCCTGAAAGAAGAAACTAAAAAAGAAACTATATTGCTCTGGTACAAGAGGAGAAATGAAATTTAACAGGTAAAATTAGGAAATGCTGGAAATATCTTAATGGGAATAAAGCAGAGAACTATCTGAGCCGGAGGCAGGGACAGGCAACGAGGTAGATCCCAAATACGCTTTGAGCCACATACTTAGGACATTGGCCCCCTTCCCCAGTAGAGACTTTGGCTGCCACATGAAGACAGGTACCTCTGCTTGGGTCCCTCCTGGGCTTGAGACCCTTCCCTGGCAGCTCCTCCCAGCAGGCACCTGCGCTTTCTTGCCCATTAGACACACAGGCTGAAGCAAGGAGGCCTGGTGAGACCAAGCATCTTCTCTGGCTGGTCCTTCCATATGGAAGTCCTCCCTTTTGGAAGGACAGATATGAGAACCCTTGTCCCTAAAGCAGGAGCCCAAGTGGGGCCAGGTTCAGAGCCCCACCAGCCTGCAGGCTCAGCACCCTTCAAGAGCCCAACACTCAACTGTGTGAAAAGCATAAATATTATTATTAATAAAAACCAACGTAAATGTTGGCAGAGGCTTAAACTGAATGATGTCTATTTTTATACACATAAATAAATTTCTTCTTGAAGCTGCTGAACCCTAGTCAATGACATCAAAGCCATACTGCTCTCATATGATGCAGGACTACAAAAAAGCAACAAATGTCCCTTTGTTCCCTAACTCTAGATCCTTTCTTTGTTCCCTGAATTTCATTATCTCTTTATTATAGAACAAACATTATTTATTTCTTTTAACTGATAAAATGAATAGAAGCACACTGAGGCTGAAAGCCTATCCCGTCGTACATAAGACAACGTAAAAACTATCAAGCCACAAAAAGACTTTTAAGTATTTTAAGAGCAAAAAGCACAAACTCCTTCCAACATATAACTGGTTTATACATGGGAAAATCTTGCCTCAAATCATACAACTTTTACTACCAACCAGCTCAGCCACATGCTGCACTTTCCCTGAAAATTTGTTAAACACATTCATCATGATGCAAAACTTAAGCCTTGACAAAGTAAGCGTCCTTCGGATGCTTTCAGAGGTGTATGCATAGCAAATATCTTACATAAACCCCCAAAGCCCCTGAGTCAAGGCTATGGTAGAAATTCATATCCAATTCCAAACCAAACCATTTCTTTTGCTCTCCAGTACTAAAGTCATTCTGTTTGCTTCTCTCTGCTCCCCTATTCCCCAGCAGCTCTACTGTTTAATTTATTTATTTTTTTTGGATGTAATTGAAAAGAATTTGAAAAACACAGCAGGTGACAGGTTACGTTGTTTGGCGATGCAGAAACCAGCTCTGTGATTGCTGGATGACAGGAGGCAGCCACAGCAGCAGTACCTTACCTGCAGAGCAGGAGTGTAATGTGACTATACCTGTGTGCAAACACCCTACAGACTTTCACTCTAAAGGCACAAGCTATCCAAAGGCAATTGAAGGTTTAAAAAACAAGATAAAAAAAATGGCATGGACAATACTTCACTTTAGGCTATCTGTGTTTTACTGGTTAACTATTTCATAAATGCCTTCAACTACTCACCTTAGAGTCTGAGAAATCAAGATGTTATTTTTGCTTGGGTCCACTGATAAAAAAAACAATCGAGATATTCATTCCTCACTCCCTAGACTGGTAATGCAAGCAAGGAAATGCCTCACATTCCCCAGCAACATGCTACAGACACGCGGTGGCCACACGGGCTACGGAACAAAAGAGGCACTGTTGGGTAACAGTCCAATAGGTAGGCCTTCAAAATACCTTAAGAATCATCAAATCCCAAGCACAGACCCATGTTTAGGTTTGATTTCATAGCTTGTGCTGTTATCTTTTAATGGGCTGGATCCAAGCACCAAATTCACACACTTGCAGATTTCACTTCAGCTTTGGATTTTGGACTTTCAGGTCAAGGTGTTTCTAGATCTACAGTTCCAGTGTTGTCAGTACAGAAAGCAAAAGTAGAGGGCATCTACCCAAATAAAATATATTAATCTAGAACAGTGTTTTCATATGTTGAACTACCAACTGCTCATAAAGAACAATAGAAAAATCAGTACTTTGCAATAGCATCAACTGCTCCACGGGGAAAATTTTCACATCAAGCCCCAGCATTATATCCTTACCCTTCTCTCTGCCTCTGAGTTTGTTATCTTGAGATTTACTTTTCAAGAAGGAGTATGTAAAAGAAGAGCGTGATTATCTGAAGCACATGCCTTGTGTGTGAGGCTACTTTGGATTTTAAAGACACATGGTATCTGAGAACTTGAGGTTGCCAGTAGTGGTACTGGCAACCTCACTGCACCACTGACACGCCAACGATCCTGAGACAGCATGATTTGCCATCTCTCTCCTCTTGGTGTTTTAAAAATGAAGCAGAGTAAAACTCAGTATGGTTGAGGACTTTTGATTTTTCCCCCCCCATGTAATAGAATGGGACTGAGTTTTTTAAAGCCAAAAATATTGGGGGGTGGTGAAAAGTAGTAATAAATTGTAGGCCAATTTTCACTCTGGTTTTCTGCTGCTCACCTCAGAAGCATGTGGACTTTTTCATTTTCTTCCCTCCTAAATTACAGCCTTTTGCCCTTAGCTCACACTGGAGTTTTGCCAACATCTTATGTTTAGATAGTACACTTGGGAATCTGATAGGCTACATCAAGAAAACCTACTTTAGTGAGCACATTACCATAATCACTGTTAAAAATGGACCACCTGCCTTTGAAATTCTTGGACTATCAGATGTAGGCACTGTGCCTTTCAAAACAGACTTCAAATTTTGAATTAGTTCTCAGCTTTGAAAAAGCCCCAGCAGTTGATGTGCAAAACACATCCTGAAACTTGCACCTTTGTTCTCACAGTTAGAAAGCAAAGGTGACTGTAGTCACCTTCACATTTTCACAACCACCACACATACTATCCTGGTGCCAGCCAGAGCATGGTAAATAAGGATCCTACAGAGCAGCGTACTGCCCAGCTGCAAACCAAGGAGATGATGCCTCTTGCACAGGGAGTGCAGTGCTGCCAGGATGCTCTTCTCCCCTTCCTTGGCACCTTCCTTCCTTTCCTTCAGGGCTCAGCTTGAGTTCATTGCCCCAGCTTCAGAGGTGCTCATTAAAGCCAGGGGTGAAGAAGAGGCACCCACAGCCATGGCTTTTTCCCAAGGCAGCCCTGAGATGCTGCCACTGCAGAGGGGGCTCACCCAGCACTGCCCATCTTATGCCTCCTCTCCACCAGCTTGTCACCAACATCCCTTCCCAGGATATAATCTCCAGTCCCTACGACAACACAGCCCCGCATCTGATAACCAGGGATTCTGGTAATGCTGGAGTAAGCAAAGCTTTTTTACTTGTTTTTTTTTTTTCAGCCAGGGGGCAGAGCACTGTGGATTTTGTCTTGCCTTTTTAACACCAAAGTTTCAGTGCCAAGAGATAAAGGACAAAAGCCATGTGCTCTCAGCTGGAGGAAAGGGTCCTTCTCCAGTCTTCTGAATGCTGCACCGATTAGTAGTAAGCACACAAACCCACACACACCCCCCACACCCTCAAGGTCCTATTATAGTGCAACTTTAAGGAACCACATGCTGTTCTCACTGCTGCCTAATGTTCACCTTTATTTGGCTGGGGGGCCATGTGTCCTGCCTACCTTCGGGCCAGCTTTGCTTCTCAGCACAAAGGCTATTTTGCAGCTAGGACACAGAAACCAGCTCTCTTGCTGCCCACTCCTTTTTCATAAAAGCCCACAGCCAGTTCTTCAGGATAGATGCGTTGCCTTCTCCATCTCATCTCAACCTCTCCTCATCAGACTGACACCTCCTCACTGACCCTGGCAGAAAGATGTTTCCATGCCCTGGTGCCCTTTGGTCCCCAGCATCAGCCAAGGCTAAAAAAACTCAGCAGGGGCTGAGCTGTGCCTGGGCCTCAGGGAGCCTCACATGAGAAAGGTATCAGCACTAGGGGAATGGGAACAGTGCTAGGATGGGCTGCAGGGATACACAGATGATGCAGTCACGGGGTTTAGGTTATACTGAAGGGGTAGGAGGGTTTCCACCGGCAAGGTGGAGAACAGCAACAGGTCACCATCAAGCCAGGGCAGTGATTTCTGCAGGAACAGAGCATGAAATCACAGAATTGCCACTGTAGGAAAACACCTCTAAGATCACTGCGTTCAACAGTCAGCAAAAAACCCAACAGAACAAACCAACCAAAAAAAACCACTGAAAGCAAACCAAACCACAACAGAAAACCAGCTCACCATCCCACCAAAGCATGTCCTGAAGTGCCTCATCTGTGCTTTTTTTTAATACTTCCAGGGATGGTGACTTTGCCTTGGCCCTACTGTCTTCCCTTTCTTCTGCAGCAGGAAGAGGAGGGAAGCTGGGAAGAAAGTAGATGGCAGAGAAAAATGTGACAGATTTCTGCTTCTTTTCCAGTAGGAAAGACCCCTCCATCTGGTGGTCAAGCCTCTGTGTGCATGTAGGAGGAGGAAATATCCCACCCATCACCCACAGCTCCATCAGCAAGATGAGCAGAAAGTGATGGCTTTACAACAGAGGAGATGAAGAAAAATCTTTTTGTTGTTTTTATAACGTCCAAAGAACAAAAGTAACCTCACTGCTGCGTCATAGCTGTACTGGGAAAAAGTGGTTCTTGGGTAACTTTGTCGTTTTCTAACCTTCCAAAGCCCCGGTGTAACAGACGATAGCAGGGAGGGGACAATACATCTAGGATTTAAAGCTCTGCCTAGCCCATGATTTATACACATCTAATTAGCTCCTCCTGCACACCCACCCTTGAGGTCTGGGAACTGCCAGCATAATTCCTGCAAATAAAAAACTTTGATGCCAGAACCCTTGTTTGCCAAAAGGAAGAACAACAACCAGCACAGCTGGGTGTGTTTTTACAGAAATGGATGCCCAACTGTAAAAAAACCTCAGATCCAAGATCTAAGCTCTCCCAAAGTTCAAGATATTTATAATAAATCTGTAATCCAGCACCTCATTGCCTCCCAAGGACCACCACGGTCCTACTCCAGCAGAGCAACTGATGCAAATCATAAGTTTTGGAGCTTAACACACTGCAGGTTCCATGCGGCCGTATGGAGGGATCTCTCCTGGACATGTGGTAACAATACTGAACAAGTCTCACCCTGTAGCAGCATCACACTGTGGTTTCCCTGTCAGAGACTATATTAACTTCTCACTGTGCTGGGGACACTGGCAACACAGACAGCTGAGTGAAGGACTGTTTGCCTTCCATGATGGGAAATCAAAACTAGTACTAGTTTGATGCAAGTCAAATGGCAACACTCACAATGTTTTGGCTGAATTAATAACCCTTAGTATTTCCATGAAAATGTTGTTCTGAATACTTAATCGCAAGATAAAACTTCAGAAACCTCCAGGGACCATATACACTTTTAATGGTACATTTCTTTGAAGTACTTTCCCTTTGTATTTCAACAATACTTCAAAGTTTTCCTACTTACATGCAAATCAAGTTAGACATCTGATGCTAAAAGAAGCAGACAGTGTTTCACTCTTTCCTAACCTTTGGGTGGAGGGATAAAACTCAGTCTTGCAGAAATGCATATATTAAATGGATGCAGATTTTCACTATACCAGTTAATCAAGAAAGAATTCATGTATCAAAGGTCAAACAGAAAGAGGTACAGCCCCAGTGCCACCTGCAGCTGAAGATCCTTGTCCCAGCGAGTAGCTCAGGTTTAACCTGTAGGATGCAAATAGCCTTGCTGACATCAAGAGGCACCAATGGAAGTGCCCAGCACATGAAGGCCACTGGAGGAAGATGCTGTTCTTGGGAAAAACAGAGGTCTGCCTGCGCTGTCAAAGCGAGGTGATCATCCTCAACCGTCTTCTTCAGAGACAAGGAGAAGTCAACACAACTCCCAAAACACTGCCAGTGTTGCCAGTGAAAGGAGAAGGGAGTGGCTGGCAAGATGTACTGGAATATGACCAGGTTTTTGCGCCTCAAAGAAGGACTTCACTGCACCAGCTGAAAAAAAAGACAGTCCTATAAGTTGTTCTATTACTGTTCCAAAACAGACTGAAACCAACCGCAGGTAAACAAATGATGACACTTTCTCATTATCACCAGGGACTAGTAGCTTCCTCAGCAACCACATGAACATCTGGGGCCAAATACTTCATGGTACACATGGATGCCCCAAGAGGTACCTGGATATAAGTCTTGCTTGTTCTCGAGCAGCAAGGAAGTTTTAAAAGGTTGATGCTTGCTCCATAAATAATGAATCCATAAAAATAATTATTTATTTTAAAACTACTGTCCATATATTTCCCCTTGTAGAGACTGACTATTTTTCCATGTGCTTACTGAGCCATCACTGGAGGGACTGTTTCCAGGGAGTTATATATAGCTATGAAGCACTGCAGATTTTGTTTCCCTGGCTAAAGTTAGGATGGGATCCCTCCTTTAGAGGAGGATCTTACTCCATCGAACAGAAAGAAAGCACTGAGACAGTCAAGTCTGGGTTTGCAGAAGACACTGGTGATGCCAAGGCCCCAAGTGCAATAATCACGCTGTGAAAAAGGGAATAGTAAATCCCAAACTGACAAGAATGTTTACATATACAATAGACCTACATCTTCAACCCTGTTTAGGAAAAGAAAGATTGCTTATTTCAGAATGTAAATCATCATACATCTTCAGGCAGGGATCCTGTCACAGGACAGCTCCTGGTGAGGACATCTATTTACTCCTATGCAGTAACAGCCTGCAGCAGAAGCATTTACGCAGCTATACGAGGTTGCTTCTTCAGTCACCGAACAGAAATGGGGGCAGCTCTAGATCACAAGTGTGTTGTGCTGCTCCCAGAAAGGTCCACTGCTGCTGCCACCCACTCCAGAGGCACTAGCAATTCCCAACGGCAATCAACCACCTCACAGCATGGAACTCTGCCCCTTATGGAGATGGAGTCATCTACTTTAAGGTTTTGCCGGTGTCACACTTTAGAGCCAGGGCAGCCCTCTAAACCTCTAACATGCTCTCTGTTATCTCCCTCCCTCCCCAAAGGGGAAGGGAAAGGGAGTAAGGGAGAGAGACTTATCAATTAGAAAAGGAACTAGAACAGCTTGGGTGAAAATAATGATAATAAAATGCAATATATAAAAATATGTGCAAAAGCAGTATCAAACCCAACCCCCCTGATGGCAATTACATCACCATCACCACTGATTCTGTGGAGCAGGCACTGGGAAACTCCCAGACTGGGCCCTGCAGCAGAAGGGAGCTGTGTTCAGGAGCTGGATTCTGGTAACAGAATTGGGAACATGCAGATCAGGATTGAAGGCAGAACAGAGTCCTCCTCGGATGCCAGACATTGAAGAAGTGAGGAAGAAGTCAGAAGAGGACCTGAGCTGAACCAAACAGGAGCTCGACCCTCCTGACACCTCATCCCGACACCTCATCACGAATATGATGTATATTGGATGGAATCCCTCGCTGGTCAGTTTGGGGTCACTTCTCCTGGCCCCTCCTCCCCACAGGTGCAGCCTTTTCCTTTCTGCACTCCCAGCGTGGTGCAGAAGATCCAGCAGTGGCCTGGCTCTGCACCCCAACCCTTGGCACTGACTCTAAACACGGGGTGTTGTCACTGCCAGCAGCAGCCGCTGCCTGTGCAAACAGCTGCTGACTGCAGACAGTGCAGTTAGAACTGAGCTAAAAAGCAAAATCACTGAGCAGAATGAGTTCTGTTCTCACTTAAACCAGGACAGACAGTAAGGTGTAAGTAACTACTAAGGTATTTTACTTTGTAGAGGTTGAAGTCTTGCCAATAAGCTCTGTTACTTCTGTAAATGAACTATTATCCATCAACCAACACGAGCGTGCTCACTGCTGGCATACGACTGTTTTGCAAGTACTGCAATACCTTGTAGATACTGTGTTACTGAAACAACACTTAGTAGCAGGTTTCTAGCAAAGTCCAGAAAGGAAGACTACAAGAAAGCTCTAACTGCTTAACTGCTAAAACACGAGGACTTCTCTAGGACAAATTTTTAAGACCAGCCACTGCAACTGTGCACTCAAGTTTGCATAAGCTCCTGGAATTCAACACATTTCAATTGCTTTACCCAGGAAAACAGCCTTACTTGATTGCTGAATATGCTGTGCAAACAAGCTATCAGTCCAACAAGAAGCCCTGCTGAAGCTTGTGGAAAGCCACGTAAGCCCAAGGAGCACTTGCACGTGATGAAGTGCAAGATTTATGTTCTTAAAAGCCTCAAAAAAATCTATCACTATGATACTGCATTTCATTAACAAGAAATTGCCCCACGTGGAACATGCCTTACTTGAAAAAGTAACTGAAGGTAAGAAATTGAAAAGAAGGGTTTCCTTCTCATTTTCTTAGTGTAAGATTTATTGCAATACAATCCAAGTGGAAAATACAGATGAATAATATTTAACTTGTTGCCTTAAATACAAGCTTATCAGAAGTGCCAAGGCAGTGCTTTCCCAGACAGAGTAAGAGCATGCTCTACACAACTGCTTCTCTTGCTACAGACCTTACCAAGCAGATTATCTTTCAATCTCCCAACTTTTCTAACTCTACTTTTCAGGCTAAAGTAAAGAATCTTTGACAGAAGCCAAACTCTTGATGTTGTGAGGTGAGAGAAAAGGAAAACACCCAGAAGAATTCTCAATTCTATGAAAAAACATTCCAAAAGCATTGTCCACATGTCAGATGCTTGAGAAAGCCATGGTCACCCCATTTTTCATCAATTCTTGATAATTTTTTGGTAAGAAAATCCATCTGGCCATACATTTAACAATGTGTAAGAGCAACCATCACTCCAGTTTACCTAAATTCTGGTTCAACATTCAACATTAAAATAAAACTATTCACAAGTACATTTAGAAAAAGAAGAAAGGAAAAAAAATCCACACCAAACCAAACCCAAAATAGGCCAGGAACAGGCATCTCTGTGCAGTACCAAGCAGTTCTCTGGCAGCAGAGGTATCAGAGATATGCAGCTGGTCTTTGGGGTTTGTTTTTTGCCCTTTCTTAAAAGTTAATTTCCAGCAAATGTCTTGAGGATCACAAATGCATTCAGGCCTCTCGTAGTATTTTAATGAAGTATCACCTCCTGCTCCTCGACTTGCGGGCAGAATCTGCCATTTTTCGGAGATAATCTTAAGCAGCTTTCTGAGAAATGTCAAGAATACTGAATTGCCATTGCTGTGCTCTCCTTTCAGCGTGTGTCCCCCCACTATTCTGTTTAAAGGGTCTTGAAAAGGAAAGCAGAGTGCTACCCAAGATGTAGCAGTGTGATGTGCTGCATTTTACAGACTGCAAGACCAGTTGGCTAACTAAAAACCTTCCAAAAACCAGAGGTTTCATTCCCCATGTCACATTATTGTGTCTAAAAAAGGACTTAGGAAAATAACACAAGCAAGATAATGCCTTAAATGTCATCCCATTTTTCTAAGCCAAGTCTCAGTTATCAATGAAACAAGTGCTGATATTTAGTCACACTTCTGACATTTTTGTGCCTGTTTCAAAGCTTCTGCAAGCCTGCTTTAGTGTTACTCAGACAAAAACTGCTTAGGATTTATGGAAACATCTTCCTTGAAGGAGAAGAAACCTTAACTACCTGTGGCTACTCTGCAATACCAACTCTGTCCTCAGTGCTGGAGACCATGGAAAAGGGCTTAAGTTGCACCAGGGGAGGTTTAGATTGGATGTTAGGAAAAATTTCTATACTGAAAGAGTGTTGAGGCCTTGGAACAGGATGCCCAGGGAAGTGGAAGAGCCAGCCCTGGCTGAACACCATCCCCTGGAGGTGTTCAAAAGACGTGTAGGTATGGCACTTGGGGACATGGTTTAGTGATCATTGTAATGGTGACTCGACGGTTAGACTCGATGTTAGACATCTTTTCCAACCTTAATGATTCTGTGGTTCTGATCACTCTTCCAACTCGGCACAGCCAAGGACAGACCCTGGGCCAAACCCTGCACCCTGTGTTAATGCTGCAGCAGGTTCTGGCTGCAGCAGTGGCCTCACTGGAAAAAGATACCAGCGTTCAGGGGGTTTCTTTGCAAAGATTTCCTTTTTCTGGAAAGCCTCCAGCTTAGGCGAGTACAGCAGTTTTGAGTATCCACACAGCAGTCTGCCAACTTTAAGGATAGGTCTATGCTGTGAAAAAATACATTATTTACCTAATTCTGTCTGCCAAACTCAAAAGAGCTAAGCTGACTGAAGACAGGCAAGATTAAGTAAACTGGGCATTAAATCAAAAGAAACAGCTTAGCTAAAACAGTCACCCTGAAGGGCTTAGGTTAAAAGTTGCTCACCTTAGGTTAAAAGTCCCACCTGAACTGGGACTCCTGTTACTTATGGCTCTTTTAACAGGTCAGCCTACCTGAGTACTGGACGTATTCATCTACCTGGGCAAAATTCTCACCACTGGGAACTTCTTGCTTGTGGGACCTTTGTATCCATAGGGAAAAAAACAGCGCTCCGCATGGACACAGCGTCCACAAATCTCAAGCACAGCTCTACACTGCTACTAAGGGCAGACTTAATGCAGATGGATATTCAACATGCAACTGAGCAATCACGACCTTGTAACTAACCAATGCTATACCTGTCTGCAGATCTCAAGCAATTCACTTTCAAATCATTTAGAACAGGGCACAGTGTGGTGGAGAGAAGAATCCAGTGTTATTTTCCATTAACACTAGAAAATCATTTACAGTGCTCTTCCGAAGTAAGAAAATCTCAAATAACAGCAAAAAGAGAAAGAGAAACACACCCAGCACACATGCATGCTGAACACACACAGCACACCAGGGACATCTCCAGTGTCTCTGCAACAGCAGCCTGCACCTTGGAGGTTTCTTGTCCAAGAACTGTGACCTACCCTGGTGCTCCTTTGCTTGCAAGATCTGACAAGATCCCAAGAAGCTGGTGTGGCTGCAGGCCAGCGACCTCGTGCTGTGCTCCAAGAGACATATGCAAATTTCTAGTGAGCGTGACATGACTACAGAGGTTTCCTCTCCTCTGGTAACACCAGCAAGGCTCCCAGCTTGTTCTAGATAATACAGTAGATAGGAACTCAGCTGTATCTCCATGCTCCACGGTGTAGATCACGGCATTCATTACAGCTGTCATAACACACTGTAAATTATACACAAGACACACACTTAATAATGCAAACAGCAGAACTGTCTACATATTTTGCGGTAGCAGAAATTAAGAGACGTTGACAACTAATCAGATAACAGGAGCATTAAAGGAGACAGACATAGTCCATTAATACTATTTGCTGTGTACATACGTGGTTTCTTGCCGTCATAACTGACTACACTAATAGCTTCTTCTGATGTAGCAATGCTGTTGGGCTCCTCTTTCTCATCCTCCCAACAGGCAGTTACTTCAGCTGCTTGAAGCAGCGCTGCCCCTACCTTTAGTGACAGGGGATTATCACTGGCTGACAACATGCCACTGAACATGAAGGTGTGCTCACCTTAGTATCACACCCAAGCACCAAGAAACTGCTTCACACCAGACATCTGATCCAGATGAGTATTTGCAGGAACTATCCAGAGCACAACACCACTAGAGCACAGCTGGCAGAGGTCTCAAGAACATGAGCGCAGCTGCAGAGAAGGTCCCAGAATGAAATTAAGAGAGAGGCTATAAAGGAGCAGGAACATGCAAGTGAAGACAAGGCTAGCTACCCTAGATACAGGGTGCAAAGGTGTTAACTTCCAACAGTACCCAAAGCTGCAAGGGAAGCAATGAACAGAAGCAAACTGTTGTACTGAGGAGGACCAGAAGCAGAGGGAGGAAAGGAAAGGCAGCAGTTACAGAAATCCACACCAAGGTCTCGGATGGAAAAGCACCAAACCCGCAAAGAGGCTCCTGCGAGTACCTGCACATTATCAACTGCAGACTGCAGAGAGTGGCATCCCCCACCCATCAGATTGTCATCTCATGCTGGGAGCTGGGAACTGGGAACAGATACAAAAGCAGCCAAAGCCAGGGTCAGCTTGGTTTTGGTTTTCCAGCAATGCTGAAGCACCTGATGGGATGCAGAACCCTATTTTCTGTCTGCACGTGGACAGAGATGGTTGTTCAGTGCCCAGATGGCAGAACCACCACAGTTGCTTTACCACTGCCATCGCCTGGTGGACCTCGGGCAGAGCAACACCCAGGGTACATCAAGTCTGGACCTCTCGGCATCAAGCCAAGCGGGCAAAGCAGCCAAAACATCCCTGGCTCTGTGCCTTGTGAGTGCAGCCAGGACTGGTAGCCCAGTCCCACAGCAGAGTTGAACTTTCCAAATACTTTGAACAGCTCCTTATCAGCAAAACAGCTTTACACTAGCTCAGCACTTCCCAGTGTTGATAATCTGGTCCCCTTAAATTGGATTGACAACCTAGCTGAACCACAGTCTGAAACAGAGCCAGTCTCTCTGTTGGTACAGGAGTTTTTCAAGCAAGACCCACCCAGGCTGAGCTCAGCGAGTTGCATAAATCCACATTTGGCAACAAACATGCTCCTAATGCCACTGAAGTCAATGCTACTAGGAACATGTTTAACATTGGCTGCCACTTGGCTAAGTGGCCAAAACAGATCCCAACAGGTCTGTGCAACCTGGGGGTGCTTTCAGTAACATCAGCACGCTGGTACTATGAAGTCCACCATAGAACATCAGCTCTCCTCACCTTGGCTGCAGTCAGTCCATCAGCCAGCAGCTGTGATCTCTGTCACAAACTGAACAAATCCATCCTGGATCCTTGGGGCTACAATCTTCCTTCCCTCTCCACTTCAAAACACTGCCAGAGCACAGCTACGGTGGCACTGGTGGGGAGTGTTTGGGCCCAAGGGAAATGCTGAAGTTACTCAAGTCTGCAATAATGACATGTTGTCTTCCATTACCAATCTTGCTCCAGATTGCTCTGGATCAGTGTACATCACCAGCACACAGAAAAGCAACTTCTTTATTAAGATATTTCTAAGTAAAATTTACTTAAGGTTACACAGAACCACTGTGACCCGCAAGCTTGACTGCATATAGAAAACAAAACAAAAATTAGTGAATCAGGGCAAACAAGGGCTGCTCTATCTATGAGTGGGAGAGTAAAGCAGGGAATGAGCCAGGGAATGACAGGTCTGTCAGTCTGACCTCTCTGCTGGGTGAGGTTATGGAGCGGATCATCCTAAGTGCCATCCCATAGCACATACAGGACAACCCAATTATCAGGCCAGTCAGCCCATGGAAGGCAGGTCCTGCTTGACTAACCTGATCTCCTCCTATGACACGATGACCTGCCTACTGGATGAGGGAAAAGGCTGTGGATGTTGTTGACCTGGACTTCAGTAAAGCTTTTGAGAACACTTGCCACAGCATTCTCCTGGAGAAACTGGCTGCTCATGGCTTGGATGGGTGTACTCTTCTCTAGGTAAAAAAATTGGCTGGGTGGCCAAGCCCAGAAAGTTGTGACGAACGGAGTTAAATCCAGTTGATGCTGGTCACAAGTGCCATTCCCCAGGGCTCAGTACTGGGGCCTGTTCTGTTCAACATCTTTATCAGTGATTTGGATGAAGGAATCAAGGACACCCTCAGGAAGTTTGCAGATGACACCACGCTGGGCAGGAGTGTTGATCTGCTCAAAGGTGGGAAGGCTCTGCAGAGGGATCTGGCCAGGCTGAAGCGATGGGATGAGGTTCACAAAGGCAAAGTGCTGGGTCCTGCACTTCGGTCACAACCACCCCGGGCAATGCTCAGGGGGAAGGAAAAAGAAGAAGGGGTGTTTCCCAGCCTACTCTCTCATTACACACCTCAACACAGGTACACCAGGAGAGAAATCAGGCCTTCAGAAAAAAAAACAAAGCTAAAAGAAAATATGGCAATCATGCTAACCTAATAAAACAGACTGAGTTCTCTGGCCTTCCTTTACCACTGAACACTACATGAGTCAATTGAATTTGATCTCCCCTCATGAAGCAAGGCCATTTCCCTCTCATGCTCTCCTACAGTACCTCAGATTTGCCTATGTCCTATTTTTGGTATCTAAATTAAGAATAATGCTCATAACCAGATTATATGGCATTTATTCTAAAGAGTTAAGAGATACAGCTAAAAATTCAATATAAACACCCTGTGGATGTAAGCCCTGACATTTATATACCAGCTTAATAAGCACCTAAGAGGAATTTCTGATGTAGTGCATATGACCCTCCCTTCATTTCAAAGGCAATTATTTTAGTACAGTGATTTCAAGTGTGGCTTGTCCTTGAAAACACTTCCAGACAGACAGCTTTATCATAAAAAGCTTCCAAATCCTGAAAGGACAACTTCGGGTGCATCTCTGGTTCCGAGATAAGAGAACATCTGAGAGCAAGTGTATGGGCTAGCCAGCAAATAAGCAAGCTGAAACAAACATCTGGTTTATGCAGGATTGTTCCATCCCCAGTCCCTGCTACCAGCAGGTTTCTGGAGTGGTCCCAGTGCTCTGAACAGCCCTTGCCTTTCACACATTGTCATCTGGTCCTTGATATTTTCCAGACACCTCAACCTGCAAGCTGCTGCCACGTTAACTTCAGCGTGCCAGCTTCTAGCTTTAATCATAAACAAGAACACAGCCAGGCTCCCCAGTTATCACTTGTCAAACCCAGTCAGCATCAACTCAGCCTTTCAAAAACAAGAGGAACAGAGAACTGGACAACCTGTTGTAAGTAGAGCTGAAAAGAGGACAAGAGCTGGTTTCAAGACCTTAAAAGTTCCCAGCACTTTCTAACAGCAGCAGTTGGATGCCCCAGGCAAAATAAAACAAAACAAAACAAACCACCACCACAACAACAAACAACATCTAAGCTTCACTGGGAAAGAGCCATCTGCACACCTGGACCATCACCTTCCAGACTGGGGATACCCTGGCTAGTCCCAAGGGAAGGCACATGCCTGCTGGCATCCCATGGACCCCAAAGTGCAACACACCTTCCTCTTGAAGCAGTAGCTGAGGTGGCTTCCCTTAAGTGTCAACACATACCACTTAATTTTGTAATCAAGATCATCACCTGTCCTGATAATCTCAAACCCACCTCAACTCCCCGAGTCATGTTACTGTGGGCATACTACGCCAAGTAAAACTGTAAGAAAAGGGGCAACAAGAAGTCCAAGTAACCATATTCACCATGGAGAACTGCACTGGCTCAGATACCTACCTGCCTACTGTTTCCCCTCTAGCCATGATCACCTTCTGGCTGCCATCTCTTAATTCCTTCCTTCTGTTCAAGCTGATGTCCCCTCTTCCACCACCCTTTCCCTCACCTGATACTTTCCTACTCCCCTGAGTGCCCATGACCTTTGTGATTTACAATCGACCTGTAACACGTGACAGCTTCTCCCTTCTCTTTGCTGCTTGCAGTTAGGAGGAAGCATAAAATAACAAAACCCCCAAAACTCACAAACCATCCTGCTTGGTCCAACTGCTGCTGCTACAAACAGGCAGGAAAAGTCCTCTTCAGCTTCACAGCTACTCCAGTGGACCTTGGGGCGACCAAGGAGCAGCTGCCACATGGGGCTGGGCACAGTATCCAACTCTCAAGGCTCTGCTCAGCATAAGGACATTCAATTCTTCTCACAGCTGAGAAGTTACTTGAGTTTCAGTGAATTTGCACTGGGGTGAAAAAGAAGTATCCATATGGTCAGGCAGCTCCCTCACTCTCTTTATATCAAACACCCAAGTAACACATGGAGATACTAAAGTGTCTCTAAAAAGTTTCTTGGTGAGGGTATCGGTATGATCCAGGCACCCCGAACACATGCTTGGAAGCACTCAACATTTTTGGATGCAATACCTCAAGAAAATTACAAAACACAAACAAACAACAACAAAAAGCAACAACAATGAAAATAAAACAAAACACACCAAAAAAAACCCACAACAAACCACAACAAAACAGCCCAAGGCAAACATGCAGCTTCCCACACGCTGAGCTGCTGACATTTCTTCCAAGCAGCTGAAATCAAAGTGAGGTCGAGAAGTCAGATGACAAAGGAGAGACACAAAGACCCCACCACATGTGCTTGAACCCTCTTAATAAAGCAGGAAAGCCTGCATACCAACTGCTCTGCATTTACTGCTGCCAAAGCCAGGGCCCAACCCAGTCCTGAGGGCTCTCCAAGCCCAGCGAGGGAAAAACATCCAGATTCATAAAAGCCACCATCAGCTCCTCAAAAAGTCAGCTGACAAGTAATTAGCAATTCAGGGATCATGAAAAACCCTGCATGAAGATGGATCCCTTGGAGTTAAACCTTGAGCTTTTAAAAAAGGCACAACAAAGTTTTGCATCCCCAGATAAGAGAGATGCTGAAGAGAGAGCTGCTTTCTCCACCGCCTTCACTAGCAGGGCATGCCCAGAATAAAGCTGTGTTTGATTATGCAAGACTTTTTCCAGAAAGTTTATCAAACAAGGCATCTGAAGCCAGACAGCAGAGGTGATCAAGGGAACCCCTGAGAACCTGCAGAGAAGCAGCCACAGACCTTCCAAACAAAGATGAATTTCTTCCTGTGATTTCCATTCTCCTCTGCACCAGGTCACCTGTCCTCCTCAAGAAGACTAAACTGTTTTAATGCTGCCCAGGCCTCCAAAGCACCTTTGCAAAAAGCCAAAATTCCTGAAAAAAGAAAATCTTTAAATAACTTTGTCACAGGGGAAGTCATGGTAACAATATTGTTGACTATTTGGTTCAGAGTTTGTAATTCCACAGTTCACAGGCTCATAGAACGGTTTGGGTTGGAAGCAACCTTAAAGATCATCTAATTCCAAACCCCACTGCCACAGGCAGGGACACCTCCCACTACATCAAGTTGCTCAAAGCCCCATCCAACCTGATCTTGAACATTTCCAGGGAGGAGACACCCACAACTTCTCTGGGCAACCTGTGCCAGTGCCTCACCACCCTCATAGTAAAGAATTTCTTCCTTGCATCTAATCTAAATCTACCTTCTTTCAGTTTGAAGACATTACCTCATCCTACTGCCACATGCCCTCATGAAAAGTTCCTCCCCAGCTTTCTTGTAGTCTCCCTTCAGCTCCTGGAAGGCTGATGTTAAGACCTCCCCAGAGCCTTCTCTTCTCCAGGCTGAACAACCCCAACTCTCTCAGGCTGTCCCCATAGGAGAGGTGCTCCAGCCCTCTGATCATTTTTGTAGCCCTCCGCTGAACATTCTCCATCAGATCCTTTTCCTTCTTGTGTTGGGGGGCCCAGAACTGGATGCAGTACTACAACTGGGGTCTCACCAGAGTGAGGTGGAGGAGCAGAATCACCTTCCTCAACCTGCTGCCCACACTTCTTTTGATGCAGCCTAGATATGGTTGGCTTTCTGGGCTGCAGCATACATTTGTGGTCCATGTCCAGCTTTTCATCTACCAGCACCCCCAAGTCTCCTTAGGACTGCTCTTAATCCACTCAACACCCAGCCTGTATTTGTGGTTGGGATTGCCCCGCTCCACGTGCAAGACCTTGCACTTGACCTTGTTGAACTTCATGAGGTTGGCATGGTGCCACTTCTCAAACTTGTCCAGGTCCCTCTGGATGACATCTCTTCCCTCCAGTGTGTTGACCACACCACTCAGCTTGGTGTCATTGGCAGACTTGCTGAAAGTGCACTCGATCCCACTGTCCACGTCCCAACAAAGATGTTAAACAGCACTGGTCCCAGTAGTGACCCCTGAGAAATGCCACTTATCACCGCTGTCCACTTGGACATCAAGCTATTGACTGCAACACTTTGAGTGTGGCCATCCAGCCAATTCCTTATCCACGGAGTGGTCCATCTATCAAATCCATGTCTCTCCCATTTAGAGAGCAGAATGTCATGTGGGACAGTGTCGAGGACTTCGCACAAGTCCGGGCAGATGACATCAGTCACTCTTCCCTTATCCACCAATGCTATAACTCCGCTGTAGAAGGCCAGCAAATTTGTGAGGCATGATTTGCCATCAGTGAAGCCATGCTGGCTTCATTATGGTTGGAAAGGACCTCTAGGATCATCAAGTCCCACCTTCATCCTAGTATCTCTCTACCCACTAAACCACTGCCTCAAGTGCTGTGTCTAACCATGTTGTAAACCTCTCCAGGGATGGTGGCTCCACTGCCTCCCTGGGCAGCCGGTTCCAGTGCCCAAACACTCTCTGAGGGAAGAATTTCTTCTAATATCTTGTCTAAACCTCCCCTGACACAACTTAAGGCCATTTCCTCTTGTGCGTTTTCAGGTTGCTTAGATGGTCTCAAGCCTGATCTTCTCCTACAGTGGGCAGCTCTTCATTCTACCAGCCTCTGCCTTTGCTTCCTGTGACATGGGTGGTGTGGCTGGAGCACTTGCTGGTGAAGACCGAGCCAAAAAAGTCAAGTACCTCAGCCTTCTCCATATCCTAGGTAACCAGGTGTCCTGCTTCCTCCTGGAGAGAGCCCACATTTTCCCTAGTCTTCCTTTTATCACTAACATACCTGTAGAAGAAAGAAGTTCACTCCTTACAGCACTCACCTTTTCTGTATGGCATGCAACACATGTGGGGGTTAATTACGCAGCTGTATATCAAGCCCTATAGCCTAGTGCAGTTGAATACAATTATTTCTTCAAATGAAGTAATTCTAGACACCAGTTTGAGCCAACAGCTTCCACTATAGCCCATGAGGGGGAAAGAAAAAAAAAGAAATATAAAAAATTCCTAGTGTGGCATGTGGTGGATGAGACAAGAAGGATTGGTTTCTATATATACCATGTGTTAACACAGTCCCCATTTAGGATGGCTCACTTTTTCCCCATCTCAAAACAAGATGGGGAAAAAATATTTCCATATACTACAGAAAAAGTTTCCTCTGCTTCTGGTTCAATGGGGAAGCGGAAGGATGGTGCAGAGAGATTGCCCAGCCAGCAGTGAGAAACACCCTCCCCTCCCCTAGGACCCTAACTCAATTGATACGCTGCTTTGCCTTTATAAACTCCAGCCAATTCCTCGCATACCTCCAACCACACACGGAGAAGCGACAACCACATCAGCAACTTAGACAACATCTTTGAAAACAGACACCAAAACCCCACTGCCAACAAACGCACTGAACTCATTAACAAGGTGAAACCAGACTGATAAACAGCCCTCCCATTCCTTTGGTTGTTGACTGGAATCAAGCTTCCCCCCCCCCCTCCTCTTGTTTAGTTTAAACAAAACAGACATGTGGTGCTGCTCTAGTACAAGTGAGGGAGCTGGGAACTCAAGTTGATTTTGTTCCTTCTTTCATGGCCTAAGGTCACTTGACTTCTTGCTCATTTCCCCCATATGCAAAATGGGACAAATGATATTGAGGAACTACTACACAAAATTGTTACAGAAATTATTCAGTTCATAGCTGTATAGTTCCTTGAAGATGCAAAGTGCCAAGCATTATTACTAGATGATGAAATGCTATCTTTTCTCCCGCAAGCTACAGAGAAGAAGAAAAAAGCCATGCAAACAGCCAACTGTAGTCCTAATGAGATGCAATACTCAGAAAGTGGGACACGTTAAAACAGATTGGACAATCTTCTTCCAGCTCACAAAGATTATTCCAATGCATAAACCTCAAAGGATTATAAATGCAAGTAAAGAAACATAATTTGACCAGGTTTTCACAGACAAAATAAGCTTGTTTAAATAAACAGGGAAAATGTACATTCTCAGTCTTGAAAAGAGCAAAAAGAGAAGTAAGGTAAGAAATGAAACCAGATTTGAAAGCTTTGTGTGGGATGAATTTATGTTTTCTGAATAGAAAGCAACTGTCAGGACTGGGAAAGTCAATTAAACCAACTGGGAGAGAGGCAGGGAAATGCAGTGTGCAACAGAGCGGTCACATGCTAGACAAACAGGGCAGTGTGCTGACTGTTTACAGAGAAATACAACTCCCTCTCTCTGCAGAGACTGATGTATATTAGACAGCCACTGTCCATACCATGGATCAGCATAATGTTAGGTTACAGTAACATTACCCAAACCACACCATATAGAATGGGAAGTGCAGAAGTGTAATAACAGTGCTTGCTGTGAGCAGCCACACTGCCCCTTAGAAGAAAGTGAAGGAAAAAACAAGAAAAATCCATCCCCACCAACCACCTGCCAGGGCAGCACTCCTCTTCCCCATCCCCTCCAGTCCCAAAGTCATTGCTCAGCCAATAGGCCTACATGGGACGAGGGGTGGCATTCACACAAGAGAATAAACAGGTAGGTGTTTTTAGCTCTTACCAACGCCAGCAGCAAATCAGATCAGAACTGACCTTTGATTAGTTTCCCCATGTCTTTTAATGCCCTACTACTGCTCCAGCGCCATACTGGGTTACGGCAGGGAGAGGTCCTGACAAGGGGAAGGCCCCACATTTCCCACAAATGAGGAATTTCACCCTGCACTGGACCCTTTGCTGTGCAGCAGGCTTGGGAAACATGTCAACACCAAGGCCGTGCCCTGAAGCTGTGGCAGCATGAGCCCCGATGGGCCTCTGCCCCACACCTGCCCTGGCACGCAGCACACCAGAACCCCTCTGCTCCAGAACAGGGCTGGAGATGGCCTGGGGACCTCCTGCACCTCAACTGCGGGCAGTGTTACACCTCCCATAGGTGTGCAGAGCAGCCACAGGCTCTGGGGACATGTCTTACATTCCTCACATTTGGAGCAAATTTCACTTTAGAAGAACTATTAAAAGCCCAAGAAAAGCTGGGGGGGGGGCTGGATCCTGCAGGATAAATCACCAAGTGCTAGTAAACGCAACAAGGAGATGTATACAGAAGTAGCCTTGTACTTCTTTCCCTCCTATACTCCACATGGCACCGGGGGGGGCGGGAATCCAACAAACCAACAAATACCAATGTGCACTGTAACAGGGTGGACTAGACGGGTGCTATTTCAGTGCTGCTTGGTCATGCTCTGTCTCAGCTTTTGACACCCAGACAATCTGCAGCCTCCGAGCATAGACGTTAACTCAAAGCAGCCCCGAGAACTGGTGGAGTGAGGTGAAGATGTACCCGAAAACCTGTGATGATTTTACTAGGAGAGAGCAGCAGCTGCAGGAAGTATGACTGAACCTGGCTACACAGACACAGCCAGGTTTCTGCATCTGCATGACACCATGAAGCAGCTCTCTCTACTAAGCCTTACTCTAAAAGCCTTATTTAGCTTTTCTGGATTATTTATACGCCCTGCCTTACTGTGGGCCACGACTGAACTCTCAACACCATGTTTTAACGCAGTGTTTGCTAGAGAAGGAACAACAGCATGGGAACCTGTGCCTCTACAGCTAAATAGAGGCAGAGGCACTGAAACTCCACTAAAAACACACTGGTGTATCCTGTGTGGTAAGATCTGAGCTCAGACATCTGGGCTGAACTTGGGACAACATAATGAGAAAGCTCATGCTCCTTCCCCTGGCTGGGGGAAGGCAGACAGCAGCCTGAAATACAGCCCACTGCTCCTGTCAGCACTGAGTTAGGCACTGGAATTTCTTGCCGTTTTGTTAGGAGAAGCTCTTACTTGTTTGTTTAATAGTAAGAGCAAGCAGCAGCCAGAGAACTCAGCTCCAGCTTTCTGGACCAGCTGCTGAGGGCAATTGGTCCGACTCGAGCAGCATGCCTCCAAATAGCAGAAACACACGAGTACCAGAGCTGTGGAAATGGAGAGAGGAGGACTGATCACCTGCTACTACAGCCCAGGATGGACACGGCCACATACTCCTTCCCAGGGGAAACAGCACAAGTGACAGTGAAAATAAAGCAGATTTAGGTCCTGAAACTTCTACTGTTCCTGGGGAGGGGAAACCAGCACAGCATCTGGAGAGCGAAGCGGTAGAGACTTCCAGCAAAGGCAAGACATTTGCATGGTGGTGCCAGCAGACTGAAAGTCTCCAAACAGAACGTGGCTGCCACCCAACTTGACCAACTTGAATCCAGCTCAAGTGTGCAGGGCCAGCTGGACTGTAATCCCAGCAACCCTGATAAGCAGCAATAAAACTGAAGAAATGTGATCAGGATGAGACAACAGGTAATAACTGCTCCTGAGGCCAGCAGACCTCCGATTAAAAACCTAGGGAATAAAAGCATTTGGCACTGGAGTTCAGGGTTCCTGACAAACAAGGAGCACGAACCACTTCCTTCTAGGTCCAGTGTGAGACCTTGGGCAGCCTGTGAATCCCAGAAAGAGCTGATGCACAGTGATGAGCGTGGGAAGGGACAGAGATCCAAGGAGAGGTGCTCCAAAGGCTAAGGAGAGGTAAAGGGAGTAAAAGAAGGTAAAGAACATTTCAAGTAAGAGACCAGTCCTTGCATACTGTGGGCCTGTAGTGAGGTCAGGGATATGGGATAGCCCTAGGAAGCAGCAATGACCAAAGCAGGAGAGCCCCAGGCTCTTGGTGGCAGCACAGCAGTGGTCCCAGTCAGCAGAGAAGGAGTTTGCTGCCCTTTCAAAAGCCCAATGACTGCCAGAAAACCGGTGGGTGCAAGCCACAGGCTGCTAAACACTGTGCAGAAGAGCAGGCGCTGCTGACCAGAGCAGTTGTCCCAGGGTGGTGTAGGGGTGTGAAGGGGAACACAAGGAGGATTCATCCCAGCCACCACAGAAAGCAGAGACAAAAAAGCAATAAGTCCCAGCTGGTGTGGGGAGACAGCCTTATGAAGCACTCAGACAGCAGTTGAGAAGAAGCCCAGGACAGCTGTGGGACAGCATCTGACACAGGCGGACTTTCAGGGGTTGTGTACAGGTGAACAAGTGACCAGCTGTGCCCTCCGTAGATGAGGGGAGGCACGCTTCCTTCTGGGGGGCTCACACACAACGCCTCGGGGAGGATGGTGCAAACAAATACTGCATTCCCCACCCAGCGGTAAGGCAAAGGTGAGCGGTTCAGAGTCGAGAGCAGCTGCAGGGCAGCAGACAAAGGATGCAGCATGCCAGGAGACACCGGTCTCAGTAAGCAGTTGTAGAGTATGAAAGAGTGCAACAGGGTGAATCAGGAGGGACCCAGTAAGGAGCTGGGACCTCAGCAGTGGTGTTACGGGGTGAGCACATCCCAGACGGGGCTGAAGCACAGACGCAGCAATTCAACCCAGCTCGCAGATCAAATTTAGGATGCTAAATCATGTTAGATCCTACTGTAATAACCAAAACAAAGTAGATGAGGAATAATCACTCCCAAAACAAGACTGCAAGCTGTGACATGCACTAAGCTACTCGGATCAAATCAGTCTAGATCAAATGCAAAATGCTGCTCCTTGAAGTCAACTAAACCGGGTTGTTTCCGAGGGCTAATGCAGCAGCTACTCTATTTTGCTGAATGTGTTTTCACATAAACTTGCCCCAGCAACCTGAAAGTTCTTGGCAGTTGCTCTGCACGTTGCCATAGACCTGCTGAGTCAGATGAACTGCACACAGAGCACAGTTGCATCGCTCTGGCACAGCGATCACAGTGGGCCTCATACTACAGCAGTGGCACTGCTCAAGCCCAGCATATGCCACAGAAGAACTCCAATGGCCATCTCAGTTTTATTACTTGCATAATCAAAATATACTTCATTACTCTGCCACAGTCCATATGTTAACCTCAATCCACTGTCTTTAAAATGGGCAAAGCCTCCCTGAATCTAAACAGCAACTCAGGCTGCATTAAGTGATGGCTGTCCTTTAAAAGATACCGAATAGTTGTCTATACAAGCAGAAGCAGCACAACATTCTTCTACAACTCCTGCTGGAAGTGGTATACAGCATTATTTTAATGACGTTTGAAATAAAAGCCTAAAGGAGCTGTCGTGTAAGGTACCAAGCAAAAAACCCCAGCAGATAGATAGGTAATAGACATCAGTGATGCAGCGGGTTACATTACTCACCCAGAGGAGCAGATTTAATGCTGATCTCCACTGTCACTCTGCAAGTACCACTGATCCATTTAAACTTCTGACACTGAAAAGAAAGAAATAAGGAATTTAATTAATCACTCCAAAGTCTGAGGTGACTTAACAGTACTATCTTATTAGAGTTTATCACCAAGTGACACAGGATACAGGAAGCACAGTGGATGATCTATGTAACAGCATTTAGAAAAGCCAATACCAGGAGATTAAAGGATGACAATTGAGGTACAAAGGGGAAAAGAGCTTGTTTATTCCAAATAATTCCCAGCAACATTATCTCTCAGTATTCCGACATTACACCCTTGGCCTGTGCCTGCCCTCCACCTCCCTAGCTGATCACATATGTATACCACAAAGCGAAAAAAGTGAATGGTGCTTCACAAGGCTTCCTTCTCACTACTGCACCCTCCAAAAAATCTTAGCCAGGCACCCTGTGGCATTGAACATCTAGAGATCAGAGCGTGAAGTGAAGCCAGGGGAAGTCAGAACAGCCCACAGCAGTAAACCAATCCTACAGCTCGTTCTCAACAGCTATTCCCGAGTCTCTTTACTATGGCTATTTTGGTAAACCAAAGATGTTCTCTGTTACTGTGGTTTGACAGAAACTTTTAGTCACAGATACTCCCATCTACAGATTGTGGTCAAAATAAAAGCTTCTTGGTGTGGGAAGCTTGACAAAATTGTTCCAGGAGAAGGTTTCTGGGTAAACTTTAATTTGAAATACACAAGGGGAGGTTGAGGAGTAAAACTCCAGACCAATAACAAAACAACTTCTAAAGCTCCCATTAGAAGAGACTTAAGAATCAGCAACTCCTATGAGTGCTCAGTGAAATACAGCTCATAGAACAACTGAAACAACCAGGAACACTCCAGTGTACCCCCACCTAGAACACTGCACTGGCATGCTGGGATGCTTCTCTCCAAACAAAAATTATGCCAAGAGCAAGAATGCCAAAAATAACAGAAGTTTAGGACAACAAGCAATATGATCAGAAAACAAAGAATCACCTCCAAAAAAACCCCACGACATAGGGCTAAAGAGACACAGACTAACTAGTTGTTGACTTGGGGCAAAAAAGACCAATTACAAATATCCAGCAGGTGTAAACTAGCACAGAGAGAATTCAGCCCATACATGACTGGGAAACGAGCACACAAAAATAAATATTTTTTAAAAATGCATTTTCAGGTCTAGATACTAAAAAGCTGTACTAGATGGTCTCAGGAGACAAAAAAAGGTTGGGTACTTGTTGCTTCTTGGAGCAGTTTTTTTTAGACTAAATTAACAAAAACACCAAGGAAAAACAGAACACAAATGACAGTGACACATTAAGTCTGTGTAAGCAGACTCCATCACAGGACTGGGGCTTCAGGCTATTGCAACAGAATAATTATGTCCTGAGCCCTGTACAACACAGGAAAAAAATACAAAACCCAAACATCTGTCAGATGGAAAAAGAGACAAAACATGTTAGGTGGGGGAAAAAAAATAGCTGAGGTTTCTATAAAGGGTACTGCAGAATGTCATGTATGAAACCACAGAGCTAGAGGAAAAAACTTAGTTAACCAGTTATTTTAAGCCTGCTTAAAGTAATACCAAGGGCTGGAATGGAAAACTTATAATTAGACAGAGCTTCTCCCCTTCATTCTAAATACCCAACTCCAGCTGCGCCAGACAAGGCTTACAAATTGACAGGATCTCTGGGATTCCCGCTGCCTGGGCTGCCAGGACCCACAGGCAGCAGGGAAGGAGACATGGAGCACAGTGGCTGGAGGATTTTGATCCTGTGCCCCACTGCACAGGGCTGGCTGGCCAGCCAGCCGCCCACTGTCTCAGCTGTTCTGCCCCTCTTGACCCTCGCTTCAGAGGCAGTCAATAGTCCTGCCCCAATTTCCTCCTTGTCTTCTGCACTGTCCCTGCAGCTTTCAGAACGAAGCTCCCTCCCTCCCTGCCCTGCCAGGTCTGTCTCCTGCCATCAGTGCTGTCTTTAAGGACAGGACAATCACACTCCCCCCGAGTGCCCGTCTCCGATGGATCTGCCCTCCTAGTGTGGAGCACCAGCAGCACCACAGCCATTCCCAAGCTCCTCTACCGTGACTATTTTGGTAAATCAAAGATGTCCTTTGTTACTGTGGTTTGACAGCAAGTTTAGTCATTTCCTTCTCAACAGTCAGAGTTACACATCCACAGCCCACACCTCGGGCGAGCTCTACGGCCGCTCGCTATCCAATGAGGAAGGAATCACATGAATGCATTTCTCAGAAGAGAACTAACTGCCTTAGACCCTGTCTGTGTGTTGTCACCAGGAGGATTCAGTTTGTTTGAAAGGCTGCTAGGAAGTGGTCTGTATTTCCCACCCTCCCACTTCCTTCCTTCCTCAAGCTCAATGTAATTTTTGCTAACGAGTCTCCTCAGACTCTCTCATCCAAGAGCTAAGGAAACCTCTCCTTCACACCCTCACCTCTGAAGACTGCTTTCAAAAGTAATTCCCATAGGGTTGTCTGTGACAGTCACCCCAGTATTTCTTCTGGCTGAATGGGGCCCAGGACACAGAGATCCAGGGGGTTTTACCCTTCGACCTGCATTAGGATGCCAGGAAGGCTGATAGCCCCTGGGGGAAGTCTGGAGCTCAGGGACACTGGGTGAAAACTGGGACTTGTGTGAGTTCTGGGAAAGGGTGGAGGTTTTTCTGGTTTAGCTGGAAGTGTAAATTATCATCCAGGAATGGCAACCGAGGGAATAGCTGCTCTTACATCATGCATGATAAATATACCACAAAGCCCTGATCAGAGGGCACAGGCATCCAGGCGTCTGGGGGAGGGAGTTCTCCAGCCTTGCTAAGAAACCAAGTTCAATCTAAGTTCAATTTCAGTACCCAAAAAAGAACCTCCCAGAAAACCACACTCTCAATCAAGAGCCCATTTGTAGGAGTGATTATTTAAGCAGTGTGGGACCAAGCAAACCAGGTGAGATAAAAGTTAATTGAGATTTTGCTTTCATACAGAGAACATCACAAAATACAGATGGCCTGCAGGAACCTTTCCAGTATCCTCAGGGAAAAACAAAAAAAAACCAACAAAATTACTGTAAGACAAACATAAAGACAGGAGAAAGGAGATGTGCACGATGTGAAGTATTTTTGTCCTTCCTGGACTATAATCTCTTAACCAGTAAAAAAACAAATCCTAACCCTGCAATCTTGCATGCTCAACAATCATATTGTACCTTGCCAATCAAAGGTATTTGACAATAAGCATTCATTTCTTTTTCAAATTCAAGAATCACAATGGCATGCAATTACACACTACGAATTTAAACAGGACACAGCCCTATGCCTAAGGACCTGAAAAACTCACGTTGCACTGTGTTCAGAGGCAAGGCTTACCAAGAGAGCTCCAGCAACACTGCTTTGTGCCTGCTAGAAGCTTTGTTTCAGGAATATTTCCAGTAGACTGCAAGAGTACTGTAAGCACATAACCTGGTTATGTCTGTGCCCTGGTCTCAGTGAGAACAGAACAGTGATTTTACTTTTCAGCTCAGTTCCTCTCACTCCCTGCACTGGCTGCAGGCAGCAGCTGTTTGCACAGGCAGCGGCTGCTGCTGGCAGTGACAACACCCCGTGTTTAGAGTCAGTGCCAAGGGTTGGGGTGCAGAGCAAGGCCACTGCTGGATCTTCTGTACCATGCTGGGGGTGCAGAAAGCAAAAGGCTTCACCTGCGGGGAAGAGCGGCCAGGAGAAGTGACCCCAAACTGACCAGTGAGGGATTCCAGCCCATATTCAGCATGTTTAGTATAAATCTGAGGGATGAGGAGGGTCTGTCTCTCCCAGCTTTGCTCAGTTCGGGTCCTCTTCTGGCTTCTTCCTCACTTCTTCAATGTCTGGCAGCCAAGGAGGACTCTGTTCTGCCTTCATTCCTGATCTGTGTGTCCTGAATCTGGTACCAGAATGCAGCTCCTGAACACAGTTCCCCTCTGCTGCTGGGCCCAGTGTGGGACTCTCCCGGCACCTGCTCCACAGCATCAGTGGTGATGTTGATGGAATTGCCCCTGGGGGGATTCAGTTCAATACTGGTTTTGTATACATTGGTATATATGTTTTGTATACATCTGTATCTATTCCATTGCTATTATTATTTTCATTCGAGCTGTTGTAGTTTCCTTCTCTAATTGCCAAGTCTCTCTCCCCTCTTCCCTTTCTCTTCCCCTTTGGGGAGGGAGGGGGGTTAACAGAGGGCATCTGTTATAGGTCTAGCAGGCTGCCCTGACCCTAAACTGTGACAGTCTGGTTTTTACTAGATGAAAATAATGATCTGCTTTGCCTAATTACTCCTGATTAAGACAAGAAGTGCTTTGAGTGACAAGATCTGAAAGAGCCCCTCCTATCTACTACAAATTAACACAACTCTGCAACACAGGCCCCAAGTAGTCACAGTCCAATTCAAATTACTCCTCCTTCCCACACACTTGCTTCGTATCTGCACATTTGTGTTTCAATTAAAAAGCCACCATGACATTCTTTCTACATATTCCTACATGAGCCAGCCCTGCTCAATTAACAGGTTGGGTATTTGGACTATTTACACCTTGAGGACAAGACCAGACTGGCAGGCAAGTCACCCAGGCAATGGACTGGGGACTTGCAGCATCAAGAAATCCCACATGAAGAAGGGACCTGGGCAGAAGGGCTCTGGCTGGTGAAGGCAGCATCAGCCAGACACCAAAGCTCAGACTGCTGCAGGGGACAGCACTAAAGGTGGTCACAGCTTCCCAGACAGAGAGTATTTCTTCAAACCCATGGTGAAGGTTCTGACAAGCTACTCCACCCTGCGATGGAAGGGGACAATGCCTGTAATATTGACAGCTCGAAGCAGGCACTGTTGCCTCTGCAGGAAACATCTAACACCAGCCTGTGCCCCCCTGGCCAGCAGCACATGCCTTGCAACGCTTCAGAGTGGGGATGTGAAAGCCTCTGCTTTCTCAAGGTAAGCTGGCTTGAATCTTTTCTGACAGTTAACCCTTTTCACAGCTTGGCTGCCTGAAGAGGTGACAAGAGGCCTCCTCTGCCTGCCCCTCATCTGTCAAGTACACTCCCTTCTGGGTAACAAAATGAGAGCGACTGCTCTCCTTCTTCCAGTCACCCCCCACCCCACAGCCATGACCCCTCTTCCCAGAAGCACAGCTGCAGGAGCTCAGCCCCACCACGGATTGCTGCGAGTATACAGGGGGGCGGGGGGAGGCTCCTACACGGCTCCTTGTCAAGGCACGCACAGGCGTTTCTACAATCTCAGTATTTGGCTTCCCCCAGATTTATTTAGAATAGAAGTTACCAGATTTTAAGTGAAACTAGACACGATTTATGCAAGGGAAAAAATGCTGATTAATTGTGTATTAATGACTGAGTCCATCCCTGAACTAGAACACCACTCCAAGCAGTTTCTGTCAGCTAGTGCATTGTTTTAATTCTACAAGCCAAAGCAACAGGTTAGATGCAGTTTATTATCTGTGAAAATGCAGACATCAGCTGATGGGAGATGAAGTAGTGACAGGAAGACATGGAGGATTATTTTATGAACTTAAGATCTCATGCCCCCAGCGCCCATATTATGGAATCAGTGTGATAAGAAGTCTGTGCAATCAGATATGAGAATTCAATCTCCTTTAAGACATTTTCCATTAATTTGACACCATCAAACACTGGTCATGTCAGTTTTCTGCCTCTTTCATAGTTCCATCAAGTTTGCTGTCACCAAGCCAACTAAAGCCACTGATTTTGTTAGTCACACAGCAAGCCAGAACACAGAGGGTGGGCAGTCACCCTCGGGCATTATTTCTGTCCTTCCCAGAACCAATTCTGCTTCTGGAAGCCAAGAGGCTGCAAGAGTTTAGCTCATACCATGGTAGGGGTTGGAAGGGACCTCTCTTGAGATCATCAAGTACAACCCCCATGCCAACACAGGTACACCCAGGGCAGCCCACACAGGAACAGATCCAGGTGGGGCTTGAAAGTCTCCAGAGAAGGAGCCTCCACAGCCTCTC